>SNQJ01S0097710.1:6996-22127 GCA_010110895.2 Picea sitchensis | reverse complement strand
ACTTTCTCAATGCTTTCAATCCATGTGTTTCTTATAAGAACTTTTTCTCATAACCCTTCATGATTAACTAATACATCCATGACACATTTGTTCATGAATTTCATGCAAGGATTTTAGTTATAATTGACTATCATAGGTTCTTCCCTCTATCATTCAGGTTCTCCTCCTCTTGAATAAATCCCCTCTTGGGTGCCAATGACATATAATAATAAATCATAATCTTAAATATATCATCATGATATAAAGCAATTCATAAGGGATTCTTAGCCAATGCCTTTAAAATCTCATGTCATATTGGCATGAAAACTTTATACTTGCATGGCTACCAACAATTGTCTTGTATGTATCCTTTGTGTGAGGTTGTCCATCGTTGGCATTTTTCCTCTCCCAACAACTCTAATTGTCTTCCTAGACATTGGCATGCATCATCACATTCATAATTATATCAACGATCATGTAAAATTCAAAGTGCATCTACCATAGATTTTAAATAAGCAAAAACATTTTCAGATATGTTCCAACATATCTTTTTTCACTCTATTATATTTCCCTCAAGGTTTTCATGAGGGTAAAATCAGTTAGTTATTTCAATTGTTTCTACGGTCATACAACTATAAATATTCTCATTCCTTAGACATTTACACACCACAACATATCAGTCTTCTCATCCTAGAGAAACACAACAAACAACAAGGAAAGGAGTCATGGGATTTTCCCTCCCAACCCCTTCACACAATAAAAAAATTCTAGTTCTACTGAACTATTCCCAAGGCCTTTCTAGCTTTGCATAACATGGTTTATCTAAGTTCATTCATATTCATAAATTGCTCTTCCTTTTACCATATTAATTTCATTGTACACAATTCTGCCAATTAAATTTCATAGTTTTTTTCATTTAAAGTGAGAAAAATGTTCCTTATTTTCTCATTTATTTCTTATGCAATGTATCCCTCTTTGGATTTGCCTGCTCTATTCCTTGAGTATTCTGATTCAAGTTCCTCTTGAATCTTTCTGAAATTTTAACAACATACTACAACATCAACCATATCTGACAATTTAAGTGCAATCTGCACATTTACCAAAAGAAAATTTTGGATTGTCAAGATCATGTCACATGTCAATTATTCATTCACGCATTATTTTTTTAAATGTAATCCAATATTTTTATGGAAAAAAATTTGTATCTTACTTCCTTTTTTTACATTAGTCATTTAATGTTATGGCTATGTTCCATTAACAAAGTTTTCGCACAATTCCTTCACATAAAACATGTTATCGTGCAACTCTCTTGTTGCATTTCCATCATTATCTGAAATGATCTCAATCTATGAGTTAGCCTCAACCTAATCATATCAAGGTTTTCCAAATATTCCATGAGGAACATAAGCATGCATTATTATCATGCATTTAGATTATATATTCACAAATACACCTTATTCTATTGTGTGTTTATACACTTAGCTACATGCATCAACATATTGTGGGTGCCTATCATTGGCACACTTTACAATTTCACATGCATATTTATTAAAGTCGTTTATTTCATGATTTCTCACAATAATTTTCGTACATTTCCCAAAGGCCTAATCATACTACCTTCTACACATAACAATAGATTATCCTTTCTCATTTACTCTTTCAACAATTTATACCAAGTCTTTTTGAGGAAAGAAGTACATCATCCTCATGCTATTATTCAAACAAAACATGTTGAACTCTTCAAAATGGAGTCAACTATGTATCCATAGCATTATCTAATTGTGACAAGTACAATTTTTTCCTCATAGATCACTTATTCATATCTACCTTCATACTAGGAAACCCTATAACGCTTCCAATCCATGCACTTAAGCATATACATACATACACAGATATATTCAACATACAAGCTCACTGCTTGCACCTTTTTCCATGTCATTCATGTACATTGACATTTTTGACTTATTCTCAGCCCTTCTTGAGATATAATAGATACTCATGTGACAAGTCTCATAGGGATCATGTTGCCCTTGATGGAAATAGCTAGAAAGAGATCAATCTTTCCCAATTGTTATAAAAGGATCCAGCAAATTAGAAAATGAAAATGGGTAATTACATCATTACCCAAAACATCAAGATAACAATGCCAACTTCTCTTCACGTCTTAAATATTTCTTTTTCAATAGACCTTTACCAAGGGAATCCCTTCCTAGATTCCCTTCTATTGTTGCTTGAGTATAATATGCGATACCCATATGGCTATTATCCACCTCTGGATGTTAATCTTCCCCCTTGATCTTCTGACAATGACCAATCATTTTCTTTACCATATTCTGGATCAACCCCTTCATTGATCTATTACAACTTTAAATCTCATAGGATTATACACAAACACCATCATCAAAATTTTATTCATGCTGCCAATTCTCCTGCTGGCATCAGGTCAGTATTGACCAAAATGGTCCATCAATAGACCATACTCTACAACCCACCACAGGTTATAACCTATCTATTTTCATGTTACATACATGTTTAATCATTACCATATTCTTTACAACATATCCACATATTTCATTTTCATGCATAAACAAGTACTCAGGTCAATAAGCATGTACACATTTTTGTACCTCCGTGAGCTCATAAACTAGCTCATATTTTCATGACATTTCACCTATTTTGTGAGGACTATTAACATCTCTAGGAACTCCTTTTTCTTGGCTCAATTAGGTTATACCAGATACAAATATAATTCCTTATAGGTCAAGTATACTGACCTTACAAACTTACATCAATTCTCTTATGAGGATTTATTTACATAGGGATTTTTATTTTATTTAAACAATAATTATGGTTACTAGGGATCTATCATCTCATACTTACGAAGTATTACGACCACCCATTCATTTATTATCTAAACCCCTTTATTCCTTTAACAAGATTATTCCATTTCTATCATTCATGTTCAAGTCTTATTATGAATTCCTATTAGCACATTCTTATTCCTATAGGAATATTTATCATTCCAATAGAGCAATAATATAATTATTTTGATGCAAATAAACATGATTAAGTTTTCTGTTGAAAGGAAACCCAAAAAAATATTTCACTTTGTAGTCCTTCTCGAGGAAATTTGTGTAGATACTAATTAAAATTTAACCTACAGAAACTCTTTCTAACAGGTTCATCTTGAATTTATTACTGATCTCTGGCCTATCCAGGATTAATGTTTGAAATCTATTCTGATACCATTATGTAAGACACCCAACTCCCTAAGTACCTTTTTAAAGGACAGGGTATTAAATTTTTCATTTTTCCTCAACCATATTTAAGCCTCTCCTTGAGGGAGTCATTGTCTTTCGCTCGTCAAGAGATTTCCAATGACTATCGCCCTGCTAAAAAAAAAGATATGGATCAAAATTTATGGCCTTCTAAATTTCTTAGGCCTTCATTGGCTAAACCACTTCATCACCATGTGGAAACCAGTTGGATCCATGTCCCATGTGTCCATCCGGTGTGGCACTAATTTTTTATAATACATCAACTTTGAATGGTGACGTGGCTATCAACGTGTATGCTGGTGTGACACTTGCCACCTGGCCATCGGGCCCTTGGCATATTGGGTCCCATCCCTTCATATGCTCAACACTTAGCTACATCCTTCCCTGATACCTGATACTCCAGGGAATAATCCCACTGGGGCATCGTCTTGCCAGCCCATCATCCCCCCGAATACCAAAAATCATGCCAACTTCGAGCACCTGATCCAGTGTCTAAGTTGGCACCCAGGGCATGTGACCCTGCCATATGTTGCCACTTGTTTGTAGTCGTGTTGTGACACATTTCCACTAGGGTACCGGTAAGACATGTATCCCTCTCATCACCTTCCATGTGGGGTGACACGTTGCACACATACAGTTTCAAGGGTATCCCCTCAATGTGTCGAATCCCCATGACACGTGGTACATTCTCTACTTGACACATGGACCTCCCACATGGAATGACACAGGTATACACAACATCACAAAGAACAGGGGATTGTCCAATCAAGTGGTGACACTTGTCCACTTTTCATTGGTTCGGGTACATCGTATGATGTCACTAGCACATGCTCTTCTCCGCATACGAATCACGAGGGAAACTGAATCCTTACGCTGAAAATTTTATTGAATAGGGTACTGAGCTATCGAGGCACCAACCCCTCATCTATTCGCACCAACAACCACCCCTAGACTTCCGATCTATGTTTCGTACAATCCATGTCCATCTCAGAACTATGCCTCACTAGTATCGACGTATTAGGGATTTTTCGAGAAAAACTAAATTGGAAGTCTTTTGGGGCTCGATACTCCGATACCCCAAGGCGTAAAGCCCCCTCCTGAGATTAACACAAGATATCTATGATTGAGTCCTTCATTCTGTATATTTGAAGACTTCCATTCAAAGGAACCAATGCAAAGGTTTGAACATGCCAGGGGCTCACACTCGACTCATCCACGAAATCGAGTTTGGAAAGTGCCACTCATGTGACACCTTCACCAACATTCTAATGGAACACCTTGACATGATGTCACTTATCTCTGTCCTCCCACTTCATAAAATAATGGCATGGGACCAAGTGTTGGAACCCTGACCCACAGGGTCGACGAGACACCAAGCATGGGGATTCTAAGCATGACCCTTCAAATGGAATCCCTGAAGGTTTGGTTTCTGATTTCCCTCTCATGGAGGATTGACAGTGGGGATCTAACGACCCACCAATTTGACGGTTTTGGGTTTTTCACACCCATCCTAGGGCATGATCTTGATGAGGGTACCACACTCTTCATGTTCACAAACCATACACTGAGACTTGTTGTCCCCCTGACACTCAAACTAAAAAGTTGGAATAACATGCCAGGTATACGTCACTTTCACATGGTGGAACCACCTTTGGGAACCTTGGCATACCAGGTATTGAGTTTCCACCATTTGACAAGGCCTACCCCATAAGATATCTCAATACTACAGGGGTATGACATCCCAACTACCCAATATCTTCTCCTTGATCCCATACATTCGGTATGATAAGATCACCATCACCCGATGCCTTTGTCGATCCAATGACTCTTGAGTCTCACTGCTTATCATAGGGATTTAAGTGAGATCATGGCTTAAGTTTGGGCTTATAAATCCTATAGCTCTTCTTTTATCTCAACAAAGAAGGGATAAATTTGGGACTTCATAATTCCACCCTATCTTCCAAATTCATTTTACCAGAGTTTAATACAAATTCATTCTTCTCTTAAGCCTCTGACAAGGTTTACAATTGAATCACTAACCCATAGGTCTAGTTCCCATTTTTGGGTATGTTTTATATTCTTTTCACAAGTAGGCCTCGAGAAACATGTCACATGCCTCGAGAAATGTGTCACATATTTAGGTGAAATGTGTCACATATTTAGGTGGTTTTTTAGCACATGGTTTTTGTCGATGGTTTTCTTTTTCCGGTTAAGGAATTAGGTTTGTGGACTAATCCAGGTCATTGGGTTAGGGTTTTGGATGTCGATGGATCCTATATGTATATTGTATTGTAAACAATGTAACACATATGAATGAATATAAAATATGTTGGTTTTCCCGGCATGGGTTTCTAGGGGAAAAATCTCTATGTAATGTTTGTATTTTCCATTGTATCTTTTCTGTTCTTTTTCTGAATATCTCTTTGCAGTAGATATTGTACACGGTTAGAATCTACATTTGGTATCAGATATTTATTGGCTTCAGGGGGATGCCTTTGTGTTCAAGGGTTTGGCTTGGGACTGTGATAGGCCTTGTTACAGTGGGAAATCTGTGGTATTGATTTTTCAGGTGAAAAGAAATGGCAAGCAATTCGAAGCTAGAGATCGAGAAGTTTAATGGGAAATTTTTTGAGCTGTGGAAGCTCAAGATGGAAGATCTGTTGGTGGACAAAGATCAGTGGATCATGGTAGATCCAGGTACTGCACCTACAGTAACTTCAATAGACGTCTAGAAAAACTTGGATCGAAAGGCAAAGATCACAATCCAACTGTGTCTCTCTGATTCAGTATTATTGAATGTGTCAGAGGAAGATACAACCAAGTATTTATGGGAAAAGTTGGGGAAGTTGTATCAGTCGAAGTCCCTAGTAAATAAACTATTCCTAAGAAATAATTTGTATAACCTAAGGATGAGAGATGGAGACTCAGTGGCAGAGAATTTGAACGCCTTCAATACTGTGGTAAGTCAGTTAGTATCTGTTGAGATTAAAATTTCAGATGAAGATAAATGTATTAGTTTATTGTGTTCTTTACCAGACTCCTGGGATGGTCTGGTTGTGGCCATAGGTATCAATACAACTTCCTTGAAGTTTGAAGAAGTGGTCTCATCCTTGTTGTCAGAGGAGATGAGACCGAAGAATATGGAAGGACATAGCACATACACATTATTTGCAAGAGGACATTCTCAGGAAAGGAATAGATCTAATTTCTCAAGTGGGAGATCTAAGTCTAATGGTAGATCTAAATCTCTTGGAAAGTTTGTAAGGGCATGCTTGAGATGTGGAAAATAAGGGCACTACAAGAAGCAGTGTAGATCCAAGGTTGAGAAAAAGAAGGGATCTGAATAATCTCATTCTATAGAAGAAAAGACCTCCAAGGAAGAAGGAGGGGATGTGTACTTGGCTTCTTCAAGCACACATTAATATCATGAGGCATGGTTGGTTGAATCTGGTGCATCCTTTCATATGACTCCCCACAGGGACTAGTTCTGCGAATATGAAAGATATGATGGAGGTAATGTTTTCTTAGGTGATGATTCGACAACTAGAATCATAGGACGAGGAAGCGTCAAGTTGAGGCTCATAGATAGAAGGATTAGAACACTTCCTGGTGTTCTGCACATCCCAGGTTTGGCCAGAAATTTGATTTTTGTAAGAAAAATGGACGATGCATAGGTAAAAACAATATTTGAAAAGGAAACCTACAAGATGGTTCGAGGAGCAATGGTGTTGCTGAAAGAAGTTTGGTTTGGAACTCTATATAATATGGAAGGAAGCACTATTAGTGATGGGTGTAATAGTTCCATTGTTCCTGATATTGGAGTTGAAGAAGAAAGAACTCCTACAGTATCTGGAGAAAAGGCTATGTTGTGGCATCAAAGACTAGGGCATATCGGAGAGAAGGGTATTTGACTACTACACGGTAAAGGTATGGTTGAAGGTATGTCTAACTGCTCTCTAGATTTTGATTTCTATGAACATTGTATATATGGGAAGCAGAATCGGGTAAGATTCCTCTCTAGTGAAAAGAGGGTAGAAGGAATCTTACAGCTAGTTCATAGTGATGTTTTTGGACCTGTGTCAGTCCCATCATTGGGAAAATGTGTGTACTACGTCTCATTTATAGATTACTTCTCGAGGAATAATTGGATATATTTCCTCAAGAATAAATATGAAGTCTTTGACAGGTTTAAAGATTTTAAGGCTCTTGTTGAGAATCAAACAAAGAAAACAATTAAGGTGCTAAGGAAAGATAATGGCGAAGAGTTATGCGAGAATGAATTTGAATAATTATGTAAGAAGTGCGGTATAACAAGGAAGAATACTACTCCATATACACCTCAGCGGAATGGAGTTGTAGAAAGGATGAAGAGGACATTGATGGAAAATGAAAGGTGCATGCTTAGTGGTGTCGGGCTAGGGCAAGAATTCTGGTCAGAGGTAGTGGGTATTGCATGTTACTTGGTCAACAGATCACCCTCATTAGCATTGGATGACAAGACTCCACAATAGGTATGGAATGGTAAGGAACCTTCTCTCACACATCTCAAGGTATTTGGATGTGATGCATATGTTCATGTTCCAAAGGAAAATAGGAGTAAACTAGATAAGAAGGCCAAAAAGTGTATCTTTATTGGATACAAAGATGGTCACAAAGGTTATAAGCTTTGGAACCAAGAAACTAAGAAGGTAGTGTATAACCAAGATGTGGTATTTAAAGAAATGAAGGATGTTGTTAAACAGGAAGTCCTACCAAGTAAGGAAGAACCATAGAAAATAGAGTTTGATATAAAAGATGACGAGTCGGACTCTACAGAAGAACATGAATAAGAAGAAGAATATCCTCATACTCCAGTGTTGAGGAGATCGGTCGAGAAAGAAGGATACCGGAAAGGTATACTCCATCTGATTTCCATTCAAATTTTGATTTATCTATTACTGATGATGATCCTAGAACTGTCAGGGAGGCAGTGGATTCAGAGGATGCAAATCTCTAGAAAAGGGCCATGAATGAAGAAATGGCATCTTTGGATAAGAATGAGGCTTGGGATCTAGTCGAGTTGCGAACTAGAAGAAAGCCCATAGGTAGAAAATGGGTATTTAAAAAGAAGATGAATGCATAAGGAAAAGTGGAGAAATACAAATATCGGTTAGTAGCAAAGGGTTATTCCCAGGTTGAGGGAATTGATTTTGGTGAGATTTTTTCTCCTATTACCAAGTTAACCTTCATAAGATTTCTGTTATATGTTGTTGCTGCATTTGATTTTGAAATAGAACAAATGGATGTGAAGACAACATTCTTACATGGGGATCTAGAAGAAGAAATATATACGAAGCAACCATAAGGTTATGTTGTGAAGGGAAAGAAGGAGTTGGTATGCAAGTTGGAAAAGTCCTTGTATGTTTTAAAACAATCACCAAGGATGTGGTATCAAAATTTTTATACTTATATGTTGGGACTTGGCTTCACAAGAATCAAAGAGGATCACTATGTGTATTTTAAATTAATAGGTGATCATTTGATTTATTTGGTCTTGTATGTGGATGACATGTTGTTGATAGGAAACAACAAGGAGATCATCCAAGATGTGAAAACTCAATTGTCCTCTAGATTTGACATGAAGGATATCGGTACTTCAAATTTCATTTTGGGCATGGAAATTAAAAGAGATCAAAAAAGGAAAAAACTCTGGTTAAAATATGTCGAGACAATATTGCAGAGGCTTATTATGCAGGAATGTAAACCGATCAAGGTTCCTATTCATGTTTGTGTAAAGTTATCTGTGGATCAATCTCCCAAGACACATGAAGAGGAGGAGGACATGTCTCGTGTTCCATATGCGAGTGCAGTTGGTAGTTTGGTTTATGCAATGGTTTGTACTAGACCATACATTGCACATGCAGTAGGAGTTTTGAGTAGGTATATGTCAAAACCAGGGAAGGACCATTGGACAACAGTAAAAAAGGTTTTCAGTTATTTGCATGGCATTGCTCGCTATGGATTGTGCTACGAAGGAAGACCAGGATTGGATAGAGTGGTGGATATACATGGCTTTGTGGATGCATACTGGGATGGAGATATGGATCGTAGGAAATCTACAAGTGGGTATGTGTTTAACCTATTTGGAGGAGCAATAAGTTGGATGAGAAAAGGACAAGTTGTAGTGGCACTTTCAACTACAGAAGTTGAATACATGGCATCCACTCATGCAAGTAAGGAAGAAGTATTGTTACAAAGATTGTGTTCAGGTATTGGGTTGGTACAACAATCTGTAAGGATAGATTGTGACAGTCAGAGTGCAATTTTTCTGGCAAAGAACCCAACTCATCATTCAAAGACAAAGCATATTGATATTCAATATCACTTTGTGAGAGACATGGTTGAATAAAAGAAAGTATTGTTGATGAAGGTGGACACTTTGAACAATGTTGTAGATTCATTAACAAAATCTATGAGGAGTGATAAGTTCTCTTGGTGTAGAGGATCCATGGGCATTGTTGCCCTAGATTGTTAACTATGTAACCATGTAACCCCCTTTATGTAAAGAAAACAACAAGTGGGAGAATGTTGGGTATGTGTTATATTATTTTCAAAAGTAGTAGTGAATGAGTGTCTGCGTCGGGTGCGCATAAGGGTTAGAGGGGGGGACAAAAATTTTCTGCCTCAGGAAACGTGTCATGTGCCTCAGGAAACATGTCACATATTTAGGTGGTTTTTTGGAACGTGGTTTTGCCGATGGTTTTCTATTTCTGGTCAAGGAATTAGGGTTTTGGACTAATCTAGGTCATTGGGTTAGGGTTTTGGATGTCGCTAGATCCTATATGTATATTGTATTGTAAACAATGTAACACATATGAATGAATATAGAATATGTTGGTTTTCTCGGTTTGGGTTTCCAGGGGAAAAATCTTTGTGTAATGTTTCATTTTTCATTGTATATTTTTTGTTCTTTTTATGAATATTTGTTTGTAGTAGATATTGTACAAGGTTAGAATCTACACCCATTCACAAGAGACTTAATACAAAAAAATATATGAATAATATTGTGCATACGAAAACATAGTCACAAACTTAATTTCTTTATCTCATAATAGTATGGAGTTGCTCATATTTAGGAGTGTAATACCTACACTATTATTGTATATCTACATTCATTCATATACAAGAATTTCCCATGAAACAAACATCAATACCACTAATCAGGCATACCCACTCACTGCACAAATATAGGAGACCAACTAGATATCTTAGTTCAATTATGCGACATCTAGGATTACTTATCTATTACAAGTTGCAGCCAACCTACTGACTATGAGTAAACATATTTCCACTCAACCGTAGGCTCATATGCAACAAATATCTACAGTCTGTCCACCTCTATGCCAAGCCATTATACCACCAGGGTATTCTTTCTTAGTTTCTCAGGAAAAGTTGGTATGTTAAGGGCACTCTCCTTCACATCACTGCAGGTAGAGAATTCCTCACACCCACCTAACTTGGGTGTATTAAATTTTTATCCGATTCCCTCCCATCATCAATCTCACGACCTTCTCAACTCAGGTTGGGAACTTAGTCTCTCAGGCCAACCTATAGAGTCTTTCCTCCAAGATTTTCTATTGTTTCTTCCCTCGCAGGTTTTGTAGTGTTCTCTCTCTCTCTTTGGACTTCAATAGACCCCCCTCAATAATATGAACCCCAATTTCTCTCCCCCTCCCCCCCTTTTATTTCACGCACTCATGCATCCTCTACTGCATGCAATCCTTGGGAAGGTTCTCGACCTGTCCCTTTTTTCCTTCTATCAAAAGGAGATCGTGAGGGTCAACTTGGTCTGCAGAAAATGATACTTTGTGATACCTCTTGCTGACAAATTTATTTTTCCTAACCGTATTTCTCATGCTTCCATTCATGCAGGGTGGTTGGTTTTTCAACTACCATCCCCCTTCTCATTAACTGGTTTTTCCTTGAAATTTGGATAAAGGAAAATAATTTATTATTTCAAAATCAGATATTTTAGAAAGGAGGCTTGGGTCATCTTATCATTATGAATCCCCTCTCTAGTTTTCCTCACTCTTCCCTGTAGTGGTATCATAGAAGTACTTTTAAGGATTTTCCCATCATTCAATTGGTTGGCAATTTTCCGATAAAGAAGAATACAATTATAATGTTGATATTCCATGGCATGGTAATCAGTGAACTTGATTAATTACATTCTGAGGGAAAAACGGGTATTACATTTGATGTGATCATATTTGTGATTACATTTGATGTGATCATATTTGTGATTACATTTGATGTGATCATATTTGTGATTATTATTATTATTGGTCATGATTAGGTAGGTAGATTTGGTATTTATGTAGAGTGTGTTTCTTATTTTGGAAAGTTGTTGGAACTAGTTGGATTTGAGAGATTCTACTCTGCTTGACTCCCTCGCCTAAGGGCCTAGTGAAATGGAATCTTATGAGACTAGGTGAGAGTATATTGCTTGTAGAGAGTGGATTGATGTCCTATCTATTGTAGTTTTTTTTTCCATACAAACTATGAAAGAGTCATTTGTAGTGTGATAGAGTTGTGGGCACTGGCGGAGTCATGGAATGTTTGAGTGCTGAGGATTTAGAAAAGATTCACCTGTTTGAAGGAGTCACATGTCTCTGATAAGATGGAAGCATAGATCTTCCACATGATGTCAACATCCATTAGGTGTGCTTGGGAGGAGGAGTGGGATTCTCTCCCTCTGTTGGATCAAACCAAAAGGATTTCCAGGGTAGTCTACGTCTCGCTGGAGGAATTAGATGTGGCGAAGGCTTATGGGTGCATCTGTATTTACAAGGGAAGTAGAATGGCTGGAGGTAAGTAGAAAAAGTATGATAAATGAGAATCCTAGAGTTTTATTATCAACAAGGTCATGCGCGTAGAATCTAAGGCTTCCAGGGCGCTGAATACAGTGATAGCCGAGAGATTTTAGTGTTTGTCAGGAATGAAGTAGAGAATCTCTAGATTGACTATGTTTGGGCTTGTGTAAAGGCAAGAAGATTGGATATTTTTTATTTCCTTTATAACCTGTGGTTTGCTGGTTCAACAATTTATATATGCGTTTTTTATTAAAATGTGGTTTGAATACAATGGGTGAATTATAGTCACTACATAGAGGAAAATTTGGGGATAACATTCTTTTGTAGGCAACCACTTCTCCTTTTTCATAGCAGTGAACTGGAACACATGAACTCAATATGAAGGAGCACAAAATTATCGGTTGGAATTATTGGCCTGGTATATTTCTCAAGGAAAAGTCCATAATGATGGTAACAAGAGGTTAAGAAGAAATAGAGGGTGCCCATGATAAATCTTGACCACCTGGTAAAAGAAGGGAAAATCCATTACTTCGAGCAAATCTATCTTTTTTTTGTTGTGAAAGAACACCAGATCTTGGAGACCATGCTTTGTCCTCAGTAAAGGATGTATTTTTTTGTTAGAGGATGTATGCCATTGTTGAAAGAAATGCAGTTTGGAAAAGAGCAGTGACATCGAGGTTTCGTGCGCCATTTCTAGGAGAGGAGCTAGCCATGGAGAAACGAATAGAAACTACCATTCTGGTGAGGGTAGATATGGTGAGTATTGTTCACAAAATGGGGTTGGGAACAATGATGATATGGATAAAACTAGCACAACCACAAAGTCGGTTGGTGAACGCTGATAGGTATTGGTGTTAAAACTCGCTTTAAAACACCACTCCATAAAAAATGAATGCCATTCATACTCCAAAATTGGAATGAGGCGGTTCACATTCCAACACTTCAATCATTTTTTGGTTTAACCATGTAAACGTGACAATAAAAACTTCCACATATATTAATTCTTGTTAATCATCTAAATGTGGAAATCATATGGCCTTACGATAATTTCTTAATATGATTAGGTAAATGTGAAAAAGTAAACAGGTTAACTGATGCATTCATAAATGAAAGGAAGTTATGAACAATGAAACATATTCACTGATTTGAGAGGACGAATAATAATATGCTAGCATCTTTTATTGCTAGCCATCAAATTAGGTTTTTAGATTAAAAGATCATTAATTGTGCACATTGTCAATAGGTGTATGCCTATCAGTGTAAATATAGTTATGGCAAGTGGTATGGTTAAATCGGTGTTTGATGAGATCTACAAGAATGGAATCAATGTTAATTACATCTCACCTTATGCCATTGCAATTCCCTTAGCAACATAGGGGCTTGAGCAGTCGTATCATGAATCTCACCCAGAAGACATCGCCATGTTCCTCGATTAGTCAAACGAGCTAAAAGGAGTTCGATGTGAAGTTAAAGACATAGCCATGCCACAAAGTAAAACATTCAAAAATGAGATCTCAATGTTGGAAATTTTGCATAGTGGTCATCAGGATTGGAGGATGTGGAACTACGTAGAACTGGTCATGTTCCATCCCAACCTGAACTAGCACGATGGTGAAACGACATCACAAGAAGAGACTTCCAAGGTTGTAGCATTGGAGTTTGTGAAGAGAAACAATCGTGATAAATTGTTATATTTGACAAATCACACAATTGCCTCTTATAGTATGGAAAATACAAAGAAGTAAGAGTAATTATTTTGATTATGGAAACTCTCCAAAGAAGTACGAGTAATTATTTTGGAATCAGAAGAATTTATATTGAGTGTAGTTAATATGAATGTAAAAATTTTGTTAGAATTAACTACTTTAATAAATCATAGTTGCATCCAAGACAATGAATTGATAGTGACATTGAAGATTGAATGAAGATGATATTATCTTCTTTGGATGAGTTGAAAGGTAAGCAGGAAGAAAAAAGATGTTTATGGTAGTAGCGAAGGTCAAATGATTAGCTCATGATAATCTGAGTCATGTAGAAGTAGCATAAGTGAAATGATTGCTAGAAGAAATGTAAATTACGTGAATTGTGTTGAACAAAATAGACTCATGACCATTTGTTAATGCACGACTCACACTTTTGTATCAAGTCCATGATGTAATATTTATTGATTGGATGTATTGGTCCTTGAATTAATGTTTGAGCTTGTACTTGGTATCTTCATGTGATAGAGTGTGTAATGTGTGTACTTGTATCTATGTAACATGTAAATAGAATCTAGATGTAAGACCCGATTAGGCATGCATACCCATTTTCATGTATCCCTATTGATTTGTAGTGCAAAAACATCTAATATATAGTTCTTTAACACTTGTAGGAGTGAGTGATGTCACGAGTCGAATGAATGCACTATTAGTGAACTCTTGTAGGTTCCTAGAAACAAACTTTGAATGAGCCATGTACTTCAAGAACATCCTACTATATTGGTGGTGAACTCTGGTAGGTTCCTAGAAACCAACATTGAATGAGCCATGTACTTGAAGGACATCGTACTATACTGGTGGTTGTAGCAGTTAAGTACCCATGCATTCCAGTGGTTGATTTTTTCTTTATATGGACTTTGACAGTTTGGTGCTCCAATTCAGAAGACTTGGTGACGATGAAAACCTGATATGACGAAGGTAAAGACACGTAGTACTTAAGGGGGAGTGTTAGAATATGTAACTCCTAATTTTATTTGGTGTGATCATATTTGTGATTAATATTATTATTGGTCATAATTATGTAGATTTGGTATATACATAGAGTTTGTTTCCTAGTTTTTGGGAAGTTGTTGGAACTAATTGGTTTTGAGAGATTCTCTCCAACTAGATGCCTCCTAGATTGGTGTGAAGTTGAGATATTTTCTCAACCAAGTAGATTGTGTGACAAATGTAGTTTTTCTACTTTGAGACAAATCTTCTTGTATTTATATGTACTCTATTTCATTGTTTAAGACAAAACTCAACACAATTTTGATATGTAA
>SNQJ01S0097709.1:26679-38775 GCA_010110895.2 Picea sitchensis | reverse complement strand
ATATTTGTTGGATGTTTGTGTGCAGCTTCCGTCAGGTTCTCCGAGTCTATACCCTTGCTTGAATGTCTACAAAGTATTTCAGTTATCAGTTCCTATCTTCTAACTTCATACTTTGGGGAGCAATCTGTTACACATCAAAATTACTCACTTTGATAGTGTCGCAAGTGTCGTCATTACAAAGGTTGCAAGTGTCGCATTTTTCTCACAAGGTCGCAAGTGTCGCATGTTGCTCACAAGTGTCGCAAGGGTCAAACAAATCATATTTCCATGATGCCTATGTCGTGCCTATAAAGACATGAGGAGGACACTTGAAACACCTCAAACATCTGATTTGGAAGAGGAGAAATGAGTCAGCAGGCTTGCAAACCTTTTTCCATCTGAAAGCACCTCAAAAACTGAGTTTTTGGAGAGGAGCGCTCCCCCTTACACTATCTCGGAGCACCTGCGCTCCCCCTTACACTGTCAGGGAGCATTATAACACTCCCCTGGCCCTTTTGAGGGAGCGCTATAGATTTTGAGAGCGCTGGCGCCCCCTAAAGCTTACTAGGGAGCGCTACAACGCTCTGATGCCCCTTTTGAGGGAGCGCTACCTATTCTGGGCAGTTGTTAAGCTGTTGAGATGAATGGGGGAAGCATCTTTTCATTCTTGGAAGGCAGTTGAGCTTGAATCCCTGATCAAGCCATGATCTTAGGGCAGGTCCTCAACTAAAGGAGGCAAATCCTCAACCTCCCCAAGGATATCTCAAGATTGTTGAGCCTCTCCAAGGCTATATAAGCAAGCTTTATAATGGTGAAAGGGGATGGGAAATGAGGATATCAAACTTATGATCTCATAAGTGGTGTTGGAGCTGATAAAGGGGGAGAAAGATTGAATATGTGAAACTTATGATCTTGGAGGAAACTTACAGTCAGCCAAAAGAGAGTGATCAGTAAAGCTGTTGTTATCCAGGTTGTGGATCTTTCAGGCACGGGTTAGACGAAGAGGACTTGACGAAGCTGTCGCATTCGCATCTACGATTGTAAGTACTGCTGTCGTTATTCTCATTAATATGACACGCTTGGCCTGTTTCTTTCTAGTTTGTGTCTGATATTACATGAACTTATCATTTAGTGATAGATCTGTTTTCAAGCTAATGTCGATAGAGTAGGAAGTGGTCGTATCTTGTTTTGTCCACAGACCTCAATGAGGAGCGAAGGATTGGAGCACAAATCGGAGCGTGCAGGGACAAACGTCGATTAAAAGGTACTTCTGTTACTCTCCCTTCTCATGCATTAGTTTAGATAGATTTGAAAGGAAGTCAGTGTCCACGTTAATCATTTTTCTGTCTAGGGTTAAGGTCAAGCTCTAGAGGTCGATCTACTTGTCCGCAGGCAGATTTTCCTACAACAAGCTTATTTCTCTTGAGGGCAAAATCTCTCGCACGCCCAAATGACCTCTCATGGTAGGAGAAAAGAAAAATGATGGGACATGAGATCCTTTCAAAATATATCTTGAGGAATCCCTCACGCAACAAAGGAATGAGATGATGGATAGTTTCGCACAAATCCTTCGGCGACTACCAACAGGCAACGCATCTTCCTTGAGTGGAGGTGTCGCCCCCTTCAAGGTAGAAATCAACTTCGATATTCTTATATTTGAAGGTCAGATAGATGCAAATGTTGTAGACAAGTGGTTGAATCTACTAGAAGGGTATTTTTCTGTCCATAACTTTTCAAATACAGAAAAAATTACTTTTGTGCTCCCCAAAGCCATTCCCCATGTCAAAGATTGGTGGGAAACTTTCTGTGAGAAAAAGGAAATAGAGGAACCCTCATTATTTACAGTCATGGACACCTGGGAATCCTTCAGGGATGATATTAAGGAACAAGACTACCCTATCAGAAGTTATGACAACTTGTATACCAAATGGACCACACTGCAGCAAGAAAGAGACAAAGCAATGCCAGATTTCACAAATATCTTCCATACCCTGCGCACCAAGTTGGGTATCGAAGATTTAGAGTGACATTTGGTGATCAAGTATTGTGGTGCTCTGCATAGATACATCAAGACCGAAATGGATTTTTTGGACATCTCATCCTTGGGTGCGGCCTATCGATATGCCGTCAAAATCGAGCAGAAGATCAAACAAAAGACGTGACAATTTGAGCCTGGGAACCCCTCGCAGCAAAAACTAGGAAAGGGTGGCCCCAACCTACAGAAAAAAAGACACAATAAAGATGGACAGTATTAGGAAAACCAGTCCAAGACACAAGCAAAGAAGGACACCGGAAAGACAAAGAAGGATAACACTATTGATTGCTGCTCAAAGCAGTCTATGGTGGACGAAGTGAAAATCTCTCAATCAGATGTGGGTTCTAACTTTGAGTCAGAACCAGAAAGGGGAAGACATATCATTGATGTAGAACCCAATGCCATTGTTTCTACCACCAAGCTCCAGCCTGGTTAACCAGATGAGCCAAAAGAAGGTGAGTGCCTTTTCCATTCGTAGATGTGGGTAAAAGTCACCCCATTGCACTTCATCATTGATAGTGGTAGCCAAAAGAAACTCATCTCAGTAGAGTTCATCAAGCGTCTGGCCCTACTGACAATGCCGCACCTACAGCCCTACATCATTGGATGGCTCCGCCAAGGAAGCAATCTCCACGTCAGCCAACAGTGTCGACTATCGTACGACATCAAGCCCTTCAAAGATGAGGTATCGTGTGATGTTTCTCCTCTCTATGTTTGTAATGTTCTTTTGGGCCAAACTTATTTATGGAAACATCATGTTGTATATGAGTCTGGGCCTCATAGTGTTATTATTACTTTGAACAAGAAATTGTACAGGATACCCAAGGCATTCCCTCCTAGTGCTATTTCCTTGAACTCTGCCAAGCAATGTAGGAAGTTCATCTCTCAGACTGGGAAATTTGTCTTCTTCGTGATTCTCTCTCAGAGTAAGCGAAAGATCGCAGCCACATCTAGGGCCTCTGTGGCCGATCTCTCCACACAACAGAAGCAAGTGGATAAGGTCATAGAAGAATACTAAGATATCTTCTCCTCTCCTACCGGGGTACCTGTGCACTGCCAGGTCAATCATCCCATGGATCTGACCCCAGGCGCACCGCTACCCAATGGTTCGGTCTACCACTGCTCTCTATTAGAAAACAAGGAGATCAAGAGGTAGATCCAAGCACTGCTCCATAAGGGGCAAATCTATCCCAACTCATCGCCTTGTAGGATCCCAATCATACTTGTGCAGAAGAAAGATGGGACCTGGCAACTCTGCATTGATTATCGTGCCCTGAATAAAATCACAGTCCAGAATCGGTACCCGATTTCCCAAATCAACGACCTCCTTGATCAGCTCACGGGGGCCAAATACTTCAGTAAGATTGATCTGAAGTTTGGCTACCACCAGGTCCCAATAGAACAAACAAATCTATGGAAGACCGCCTTCAAGTCAAAAGAAGGTCTTTTTCAATGGTTGGTCATGCCCTTTGGTTTGACAAATTCTCCAACAACTTTTATGAGGATGATGGACGATATCTTGTGACCTTTCACTAGTACTTTTGTAGTGGTGTATCTAGATGATATCCTCATCTACAACAATACTTGGGTGGAGCACTTGCAGCATATTCAACAGGTTATGCACACTCTGCAACAGCAAAAACTATACACAAACTTGGAGAAATTCTCCTTCGGCATGGACAAGGTCCATTACTTAGGATACATTGTTGATCAGTATGGTGTGCATGTGGATCCAGCCAAGATCCAGGTCATCCATTACTGGCCAGCCACAACCACACTCACTGAGCTTCGGAGCTTCTTGGGCCTCGCCAATTTCTATCTCAGGTTCGTGTTGGGATTCTCTCATATCACATGGGCCCTCAACCAAGTAACCAAGGGTGGCGGTAGGGAAAAAAATTTGTGGGGCATGTCCCAACAACAAGCCTTCGATGACTTGAAGCATCATTAGTGCTCATCCCCAGTACTTTCATTACCGGACCTACAACATCCCTTTGAGATCGAGACATATGCTTCAGACTATGATGTGGGCACCGTTCTCACTCAACACGGCCTCCCCATGGCGTATAATAGTGAGAAAATATCGAATGTTGACTGTAAGTACCCTTCCTATGACATATAAATGTATTTCATTGTGCAAGTCTACCACCAATGGAAACATTGCATTCTAGAGAAGGAGACAGTCATCCACACTGATCACAAGCCACTACAATTCATGCAGACCCAAGGCAAATTGTAGAATGACCGCCATCAGAAGTGGTCCACATTCTTACAACAATTCCACCTCAACATCAAGTATTAAAACATGAAGTACCAACCAAGTTGATGATTTCCTCAGCCGACTTCCAATCACAACACTCACCACAGTTCTAGACTCTTGTGGCCATGAGACCTCTGGATGGCCCCACCTCTATGAGACAGACCCTGACTTCTCCACCACTTACCAAATGTTGGGAGAAAACTCAGTGGTCGCTAATTTCCATCTTCAGGATGGGTTGTTGTGCTATCTGGGCCATCTCTGCATTCCATCAAGCGAGTGTGTGAAGCTGATTTGGGAATCTCACTACAATCGGGTGGCAGGACACTTTTGCGTCGAAAAGACAGTGGTAGTGCTCCAGAAACATTTCTACTGGTCGAAACTTCAACAGGATGTCAGCAAGTATATCAGGTCCTGCACCACCTATGATATTGCCAAGAGGACCACTAAGAAATAGGGCATGTACACCCCTCTGCCTACTCCTGACAAGTCGTGGGAATCCATCTCAATGGACTACATGTTGGGCCTCCTGTCCACCAAGAGGGGCAATGACTGTGTCTTTGTGGTTGTTGATCTCTTTTCCAAGATGGCGATTATGGTCACTTGCAAAAAGAACATCACCGCAAAGGTCACTGCCTGGATATTCTTTGAATGCATCTGGGTAAACTTTGGGATCCCAAAAGCCATTGTCTCAAATCGTGACAATCGGTTCCTCAACACATTATGGTTAAGCCTCTGGTCACTGTTGGATACCAAGCTCACCAAATCCACTGCCTTCCACCCCCAAATAGATGGCGAAACTAAGGTCATCAATCGGATGATCGTACATATCCTGTGCATGTATAATTCCAGGCACCCCCGCACATGGGATGAGAGTCTTCCCTATGTCCAACATAGCTACAACCGAGCCCTTCATATCTCAATTGGCCACGACCCCTTTTAGGTGGGGTTGGGATTCCAACCATTGGGCCCCATGGATGTTGTACTACCCCTAGCGACCACCTCGACCAACTCATCCCCTACTCCACCAAAAGATGACAAAGCCACCCATTTCATTGAGAGGATCTAGCACATCTACCAACAGGTTCAATAAATTTTACAGAACTCTGATGCCAAGTACAAGCAACGCCATGATCAACACCAGGTGCCACATAAGTTTCAGGTGGGTGATAAAGTTTCATTGCACTTGCAAAAAGAACACCTTACAGGGCCCCATCGGAAGCTTCGCCCACTCTAGTATGGGCCATACACCATCATCAAGTTTGTGGGTGACAATGATTTTGTGCTCAACATTCCCCCTTTCCTTGCCCTGTACCTAGTCTTCAACATGGCTCTCCTTCGGCCATATTTCCCACAATTATTGGACACCTCAGAGATAGAAAAGTAGTTGACACCAATAGAGCTAAACCCTAACTACATGCAATAGAAATCCAATTATCAGATTGTGGACCCACAGATCAAGGGAACTTGACAGCAAAGGATCTAGCTTTATCGAGTTTTCAAAGTACGGCAGCTCCTGCACCAAGGCAAGTGGCTCACCCGAGGCCAAATTCAGCAAAAATTTCCTCATCCGATGGGGGAACTCAACTCAATGGAGAACATTGCTTCCTAGGGGAGGAGGATTGATCCAGATGGATTTCGTTGGCCTCCCACCTATTCCAACTAGTTCATTTTGGCAGTTTTCGAGTTTGGCAGTTTTTTTTCCTAGTTTTCGGCTCCCTGACTTGTGGGGCCATTTTGAGCATCTAAACAACGTTTTTAAGGCTCACCATAGTTAGAAATGTCCTTGAAAAATATCAAAAAATGGTGTAGTCCTCAGATAGACCTTTTCAACGGGCTATCATGTGCCTAAAACGAAGATCGTATGAAAAAGTTACGACCCTAGGAAGTTGATGTACTAACTTACCCAAACGGGGCCCACATGACTTTTGGCGCTTCATCTCATAGGGTTAGTTTTTTTGATGTCTAGGGTTTTTGACATTCCTGTTTATTGTAAAAAGGCCTTCATAGCCTCATTGTAATCGTATTCTTGCGAATGAGCGCAACCATCACATCTCTTCTCAAAGATAAGCCCCCACCATTCCGGCAAGCATGTTTTCCGCTACATTTTACAATTTCAGCTTATTTCCTTATTGAATAGAAAACCAGTTTTACTGTATCTATGTTATTCTATGTTAAGCATCTTTTAATAATCTATATTCATTTTGTTCTGCTCATAAAATCCTTATTAGTGGTATCAGAGCGGTCTGCTCCTTGTTGTCTTAATGCATGTCCCCAACGAGATTAGGGTACAAAGAATTGGGTCTCGAGCTTGTTTCTCTTGAGGACAAAAGCTATCGCATGCCCAAACGACCTCTCATGGTAGGAGAAAATAAATATGATGGGACAGGATATCCTTTCAAAATGTTTCTTGAGGAATCCCTCACGCAACAGAGGAATGAGATAATGGATAGTTTCTCGCAAAACCTTCAGTGGCTACCAACAAGTGATGCATCTTCCTTGAGCAGAGGTGTCGCCCCCTTCAAGGTACAAATCAACTTCAATATTCGTATATTTAAAGGTCATATAGACGCAAATGTTGTAGACAAATGGTTGAATCTACTAGAAGAGTATTTTTCTGTCCATAACTTTTCAAATAGAGAAAAAATTACTTTTGCACTCCTCAAAGTCGTTCCCCATGTCAAAGATTGGTGGGAAACTTTTTGTGAGCAAAAGGCAATAGAGGAACCCTCCAGGGCCATGCTCAATTCGTTCGGCTCTTGGTACTCCATGTCTAGGACCTGTGAGCCTTGAGACATGATCTCCTTAGTTATCCCTAGGGTAGGTGATAACAGTGCCAAGGGATTTTATGGTATTCACACCACTTTCCCGTGTCCTTCTTCGACTTCTCATTACCCTTCTTGTGTTGCGGCTTGGACTGGTTGTCCCGAGAGTGGCCATCTTTGCTCTTTCCCTTTTTTGGTGGGTTAGGACTGTCATTTCCTTGCTTTGACTATGAGGAATTTGCAGATCCAAACTCTTGCCTCTTCTTCTTAAATTTATGCTCATCTTGAAAGCATATTTATAAGCCACACCTAATGATGTGATGACCTTAAACTCCATTTCTGTTTGAATGTATTTGTGCAGACATTCACTGTATTTGAGCACCATATGTCATTCATATTATTTGATACCCAATTTGGTGCACATAGTGTGGAAAATATTGGTGAAATCTGGTATTGTTTGGTCCCTTTATTGACGCAGCGTGGTACATCTTGTGTATCGGACCTCGTAGCTTCCAATAGGGTAGTATTGTTCTTTAATGGCATGCTTGAAGGAATCCTGGGTGGGGGCGACCAAAAATATTGCAGATTCCTCTCTGGCCTTTGCTCAGAGTATGTATCCCACTAGTCCTTAACATGGGGGACAACCTTGAGGACTGCAAAAATAATCTTTTCCCTATCGGAAAAATTGTGGACGCAAAAATACCCTTCGAGCATATTCAACCATTTATTTACAACATCCGCATATATTAGTGCTTCAATTAATGGAATATCAAAATTTACTTGTACCTTGAAGGGGGTTGTGTGGCCGCTTGATGAAGATGCATCTCATGTGGGCAGTCGTCGAAGGATCTGTACAAAGTTGTCCATCATCTCGTTCCTTTGTTGTGCAAGGGATTCCTCAAGCAACATTTTAAAAGGATCTCCTAGTCCATCATCTTTCTTCTCATCCCCCATGAGTTGCAGTTAGGTTTGGCATGACCGATCTTGTAAAGGCTCGACTGGTTCAAGTCCCATCTTCTTGTACCCAGATCTTGTCAGGGACATGCACAAAGAAAAACAAATGAAGAGCAGACCGATCTGATACCATTGATCTGGATTTATGAGAGGCAAAAAATGAATAATAGATTGATTACCATAACACAGAGATACGGAGAACTGTAGAAGATATCTAGTGAACAATAACTTCTATTGAATAAATAAAATAGGATGAAACGGTAAAACTGCAGAACTAAAACAACTTCCTCGAATGGTGGTAGCTATCTCTGAGAAGAGTTGTGGATGCTACGCACATCCATGTGAGCATAATGATTACAATGAGGTTCCAGAGGCATTTTTAACATTACTCATGAATGCCAAAACCATAGACATCCAAAAACCTAACCCTAGGAGATGAAACACCAAAAGTTATGTGGGCCTCAATGGGTAAGTTGGCACCTCAACTTCCCAGGGTCGTATCTTTTGCATAGGACCTTCGTTTTAGGCGCGTGATAGCACGTTGGAAAGTTATTTTTGAGAACTAAAAATTATTCCATCAAAATCTAACTCTATCTACAGTTTGATTGTGGCAAGCCAAAAAAACATTGTTTAGGGCCCCAAAACGGCATTGGAAGTACAGAAAGATGTACTGACATGAAAACTTTCAAAATAAGCCAGTTGGATTAGGTGGGAGGCCACCAATCTCCACCTGGAAACTATGTAGGGCCTCAGACAGCCCCATAAGTGTAGAACCCAGAATTATAAATAAGTACAGAAGAACATGCTGAAAAAACTATCAAGAGGAGCTAGTTGGAATAAGTGGGTGGCCACCAATATCCACCTGGATCAGTAAGTTAGTACATCAACTTCCTAGGGACGTAACGTTTGCATATGATATTCGTTTGGTGCACAAGATAGCTTGTTGGAAAGGTATTGAAGAGGAGCTTCATTTTGAGGGCTCAATCATGATTATAACTATCAATGCGGTGCCTGATTGTGAAAAAACATCTTTTAAGCCCTCAAAATGGCCCCGGAAGTTTAGGACCCGAAAAATTGCTAAAAATAGTAAATTGCCAAAAAACTATTATGAGCTAGGTTGAATAGGTGGGTGGTCACTGATATCCTCCTAAATCAATCCTCCTCCCTTAGGAAGAAATGGTCTCCATTGCATTGATTTCCCCCATCAGATGAGGAAATTTTCGTTGAATCTGGCCCCAGGTGAGCCACTTGCCTTGGTGCAGGAGCTGCCCTGCTTTGACAACCCGATAAAGTTAGATCCTCTACTGGCGAGTTCCCTTAACCTACATGTCCACGATATGATTAGTGGATGCTTGTTCCATGCAGTCGGGATTGAGCTTTTTTGGTGTCAATTGTTCTTCTATCTCCAAGGTGTCCAATAATGGTGGAAAAGATGGTCGAAGGAGGTCCACATTGAACACTGGGTTCAAGCCAAGGAAGGGGGGAATTTTGAGCTCAAAATCATTGTCACCCATAGACTTGGTGATGGTGTAAGGTCCATAAGGGAGTTGATGAAGCTTTCGATGAGGCCCCATAAGGCGTTATTTCTGTAAGTGTAACCAAACTTTGTCTCCCACCTGAAATTGGTGTGGCACTCGATGTTGATCATGGTGTTGCTTGTACTTGGCATTGGACTTATGTAAAATATCCTAAACTTGTTGGTGGATGTGTTGGTTATGCTCAATGAACCAGGTAGCTTTGTCAACTTTAGTGGGAGTATGCGACGAGTCTGCCTGGGTGGCCGCAAGGGGTAGTGCAACATCCATGGGATCCAATGGCTGAAATTCCAACCCCACCTGAAAGGGGTTGTGGCCGGTTGAGATATGTATGGCTTTGTTGTAGTTGTGTTGAACATAGGGAAGAATCTCATCCCAAGTGTGTGGGTGCTTGGATTTGTACATGCGTATTATGTGCATGATCATTTGGTTGATGACCTTGGTGTGGCCATCCATTTGGGGGTGGAAGGCAGTGGATTTGGTGAGATTGGTGTCTAGTAGTGACCAAAGGCTCGACCAGAATGTGTTGAGGAAATGGTTGTCTCGATATGAGATAATAGTTTGTGGGATCCCAAAGTGTACCCACACTCTTTCAAAGAAGAGCTTGGCAGTGGCCTCCATTGTGATGCTCTTCGTGCTGGCGGCCAAAATCACCATCTTGGAAAAGCGATCAACAACCACAAAAACACAGTCATTTCCCTGCTTGGTGGATGGAAGGCATGACATGTAGTCCATTGAGATGGATTCCAAGGGCTTATCAGGAGTAGGCATAGGAGTGTACATGCCTTGTTTCTTATTTGTCGGTTTGGAAACAGTGAAGGCAATGTAGGACCAGATAAACTTGATGAAATCATGTTGAAGTTTCATCCAGTAGAAATGTCGTTGCAACACTATTGTTGTATTTTCCATGTCGAAGTGTCATTCCATCTGAATGTAGTGGACTTCCCAAATCATCTTCGAACGTTCACTTGATGGAACGTAGAGATGGCCCAGAGAGCACAACAACCCATCCTGAAGATGGAAATTAATGATAGTTGTGTTTGCGCCCAACATCTGGTAGGTGTTGGAGAAATCAGGATCTGCCTCATAGAGGTGGGGCCATCCAGAGGTCTCGTGGCCATAAGAGTCTAGTACCATGGTGAGTGCCATGACTGGAGGTCGACTTAAGCAATCAACAACTCGATTGGTACTACCTGTTTTATACTTGATGTTAGGGTGGAATTGTTGCAAGTATGTGGACCACTTCTGATGGCGGTCATTATACAATTTGTCCTGTGTCTACATGAAATGAAATGACTTATGATCAGTGTGGATGATTGTCTCCTTATTGAGAATCTAATGTCTCCACTAGCGGTAGGCCTGCATAATGGAGTACATTTCTTTGTCGTAAGTAGGGTACTTACGAACAACATCAGATAGTGTCTGATCCGGGGCAGGATCTTTTATGATTATGGTTGAGTTTTAACTTGCATGAATATTTTAACCATTTGAGAATTAAACGAAAGAATGAGGAAAGAAGAGGATTTAATCAGTCAAATACACATATGCAGATCTGAAAACAGTAATGAACAGCAAACCATAAGAACGCAGGTTGTTAACGGAGTTCGGCACAATGTTTGCCTACGTCTCCGGGCCTTTTTCCTGTGCGGGAGGCTTCTTTATTTATGCTCAAGTGCTCAAAATTACATCTCAGCAATGCCCAAAGGATACAAGACTGATCTGGTCTTGTTGTCCCAGATCTCAAGAACCCAATGCAAGAAACGGAACGCAAATCTGATGCTCCAAGCTCCCAGAAACAATCCGACAGCGTTTCCACCTCAAGGGCTTCCCTGCAACAAACTGACTTTGGCTTGGCTTTCAAACAACATAACTCTGCAAATCTGACTGTCCATTGGCCTCAAACAGGCCTGGTTTATATAGGAATGGAGTTGGTTTCTCATCCCCAACTTCCTCCAAGAATCTGGCCTCCAAAAAAGCCCAATATCCCCCAAAAATGGAGAAATTTTGCTAATAATAGCCCTTGTTACAACAAAAACCCAAAAACTTTATAAAAAACCCACTTTTTAATGAAAATCGGGCTTAAGCCCCAAATTCTTGGGCGCGGCCCCCGAATCTCGGTCATATGGCATGCCATGGGGCCACGCGCTATAGTGCGGGCCCCCTTTTCACGCACTCGCTCCTGGTTACATGTCCCGCCATATGGCCACGCCTACGCGCTGGCCCCTACCTCCGGCGTTAAATCTGGTCGCATGGTCGTTTAATGTGACCCGTGGCTTAACTTTTAACCGCGCCCCTGCACATAGGCTCCATAGGATCCGGTGGCATAAGTGATAACCGCGCGTTGTAATGGTGTAACGGCCCGGTTCCACGGTTAACAAACCCGCGCTATAAATGTGAACCCCGTGTCGTTGGTCCCGTTAGAACGGTCACATGGTATATGTCGAGGGCCGGGGCTAAGCCCCGGCCCTTTTGCCGCCGGTCAAAACTTGGTTTAAATTTAAAAATATTTTTTGTCGTTGTTATAACAAGTAACGCCCCCTGCCCGAGTGGCTAGCTCGAGTTTCATAAAACGTT
>SNQJ01S0097709.1:0-14464 GCA_010110895.2 Picea sitchensis | reverse complement strand
AATTTCGTAGTCAATCTGGACTGTTCATTATAAGGTCACATATCTAAAGGTAGAAGTTATGTTAGGATTTTTTACCCTAGAAGGAAACCCTCTTTTAGGATGAAATTGTATTGCAGCTGTGTATGATAGTGATTATTGTATTCTAAGAGAAGAGATTGTGAGAGAGAGAAGAGGAAGTTACACCAGGTGTGTTGTAGGTTGTATCCCTTCATTTTGATGGATAATAAAAAGGAAGGGCCTGGAAATTTATTTGGTGGATGTATCCCACACTGGGTGAACCACACATATCCGTGTCTCTATTTTATTGTGTATTTTTTGTGTTTTATTTCTGCATTTGTTTTATTTTATTGCTCCACGATCCTATTTTTCTAACAGATGTGCTCATTCATAAGAAGATGACTAAAATAAGGCTCTGAAATCCTTTTTACAATAAACATGAATGCCAAAACCCTAGACATCCAAAAATCTAACCCTAGGAGATGAAGCACCAAAAGTCATGTGGGCCCTGCTAGGGTAGGTTAGTACATCAACTTTTAGTGGCCGTAACTTTTGCATACGATCTCTGTTTGGGGTGTGCGATAGCTCGTTGGAAAGGAATTGACAAGGAGCTTCATTTTGGGGGATAAATCATTATTTTGTCAAACATAGAGGTGCCCTATTGCAGAAAAACATTGTTTAGGCCCTCAAAATAGCCCAGGAAGTTTAGGACCCCAAAAATTGCTAAAAATAGTACATTGTCAAAAAAATATTTTGAAACAATTGGAATAGGTGGGTGGCCACCGATATCCTCCTGGATCAATCCTCCCCCATTAGGAAGCAATCGTCGCCATTGCGTTGATTTTCCCCACCAAATGAAAAAATTCCTACTGAATCTGGCCCTGGGTGAGCCACTTACCTTGGTGCAGGGGCTTCTCTACTTTGACAACCAGATAAAGATGGATCCTCTGCTAACAAGTGACTTTGACCTGTATGTCCACGATTGGATTAGTGGATTCCAATTCCATGCATTTAGGGTTGAACTCTGTTGGTTTCAACTGTTTTGTTATCTTCAAGGTGTCCAGTAATGGTGGAAAATATGGCCAGAGGAGGTCCACATTGAACATTGGGTGCAATCCAAGGAAGGGGGGAATGTTGAGCTCAAAAGAATTGTCACCCATAACCTTGGTGATGGTTTAAGGTCCATAATGGAGTGGATGAAGCTTCCAATGAGGCCTTGTAAGGCGTTCTTTCCACAAGTGCAACCAAACTTTGTCTCCCACTTGAAACTGGTGTGACACCCGATGTTGATCATGGCATTGTTTGTACTTGGAATTGGACTTCTGTAAAATATGTTGAACATGTTGGCAGATGTGTTGGATCTGCTCAATGAACCAGCTTACTTTGTCATCTTCAGTTGGAGCATGCGACGAGTCTGCCTGGATGGTCGTAAGGGGTAGTGAAAAATCCATGGGACCCAATGGTTTAAATCCCAACCCCACTTGAAAGGATTTGTGGTTGGTTGAGCTATGTATGGATATGTTCTAGTTGTGATGAACATAGGGAAGACTCTCATCCTAGGTGTGGGGGTTCTTGGAGTTGTACATGCGCAGGATGTGCATGATCATTCGGTTGACAAATTTGGTTTGTCCATCTGTCTAGGGGTGGAAGGCAGTGGATTTGGTGAGCTTGGTGTCTAACGGTGACTAGAGGCTCGACCAGAATGTGCTAAGGAACCAACTGTTTTGATCATAGATAATGGTTTGTGGGATCCTATATTGTACCCACACTCGTTCAAAAAAGATCTTGGCAGTGGCCTCCATTGTGATGCTATTCTTGCAGGAAACCAAAATCGCCATCTTGGAAAAGCAATCAACAACCACACAAACAGGCATTTCCTCGCTTGGTGGATGGAAGGCCTGACATGTAGTCCATTGAGATGGATTCCCAGGGCCTATCAAGAGTACGCAAAGGAGTGTACAGGCCTTGTTTCTTAGTGGTCGGTTTGGCAATAGTGAAGGTAGTGCAAGACCAAATATACTCGCTAACATCCTGTCGAAGTTTCAACCAGTAGAAATGTCACTGCAACATGAACACTTTCATTAAAATGCCGAAGTGTCCTACCCCTCGATTGTAGTGGGCTTCCCAAATCAGCTTCACTCATTCACTTGATGGAACATAGAGATGGCCTAGATGGCACAACAGCCTTTCTTGAAGATGGAAATCAGTGATAATTGTGTTGGCGCCCAACATCTGGTAGGTATTGGTGAAGTTAGGATCTGTCTCATAGAGGTGGGTCCATCCAGAGGTATCGTGGCCGCAAGAGTCTAGCACCGTGGTGAGTTTTGTGAATGGAGGTTGGTTGAGGCATTCAAGGACTTGGTTGGTACTACATGTTTTATACTTGATGTTGAGATGGAACTTTTTTAAGTATATGGACCACTTATGGTGGAATTCATTCTAAAATTTGCCTTGTGTATGCATGAACTGCATCAAGTTATGATCAGTGTGGATTCTTGTCTCCTTCCTAAGAATGTAATGCCTCCACTGGCGGCAGACTTGCAAAATGGAGTACATTTTTTTTTCGTAAGTAGGTTACTTACGGAAGATATCTGATAGTGACTCACTATTATAGGCCACAATGTGGCTGTACTGAGTGAGGACTATGCCTACAACATAGTCTAAAGCATCGGTCTCAATCTCAAAGGGCCATTGTAGGTCAGGTAACAAAATCACTGGAGCTAAGCACAAGTGTTTCTTAAAATCATCGAATACTTTTTTTTGGGACAGGATCCACATAAAGTTTTCCTTACCACCACCTCTAGTTACTTCGCTGAGGGCCCATGCAATATGGGAGAATCCCAACATAAATTTGCGATAGAAATTGGAAAGGAATAAGGAGCTTTAAAGCTCAGTGAGCATGGATGGGGATGGCCGGTCACGAATGACTTGGATCTTGGCTGGATTCACATGCACACCATGAACATCAACAATGTATCCTAGGTATTGGACCCTGTCCATGCCAAAGGAGCATTTTTCCAAGTTGGTATATATCTTGTGCTGTCGCAGAGTGTGCAGAACCTACTGAATGTGTCACAAGTGTTCCGTCCAAGTCTTGTTGTAGATGAGGATGTCATCCAGATACACCACTAAAAAATAATTCATGAAAGGCCGCAAGATATTTTCCATCATCCTCATGAAATTTGTTGGGGCATTCATTAGACCAAAGAGCATGACCAACCATTCAAAAAGACCTTCTTTTGACTTGAAGGTAGTCTTCCATACATCTGTCTGCTTTATCGAGACCTTATGGTAGCCAGACTTCAGATTAATCTTACTAAAGTATTTGTCTCCCTTGAGTTGATCTATGAGATCGTCAATTCAAGGAATCGGGTACCGATTCTTGACTGTGATTTTATTTAGGGCCTGGTAATCAATGCAGAATCACCAGGTCCCATATTTCTTCTGCACCAACATGATTAGGCTTCCACAAGGAGATGAGATGGGTTGGATGTGCTTCTTGTGGAGAAGTTCTTGGATCTGACGCTTGATCTCCTCATTTTCTAATAGAGAGCACCGATAGACTGGCCCATTGGGTAGCGGTGTGTTGGGAGTCAGATCGATGGAATGATTGATATGACAGTACAGAGGTACCCCAGTAGGTGAGGAGAAGATGTCTTTGTATTCTTCCATGACCTTATCCACTTGTTTCTGCTTGGTGGAGAGATAGGTCATGGAGGCCATGGATGTAGCTGCAATCTTTCACTCACTCTGAGAGAAAATCATCAAGAAGACAAACTTCTTGGTATCCTATACAATTTCCTGTTCAAAGTAATAATAACACTACCGGACCTAGACTCATATACAGGATGATGTTTCCATAAATAAGGTTGGTCCAAAAGAACATCACAAGCTTCAAGGGGAGAAACATCACACAATACCTCATCTTTGAAGGGCTTGATGCCATACAACAAGAGACATTGTTTGATGATGTGAAGATCGCTCCCTTGAAAAAGCCATCCATTGGTGTAGGGATGCAGGTGTGACATTGTCGGTAGTGATAATCGCTTGAAAACCTCTTCTTAGATGAGGTCCTTGTAGCTATCGATATCAACGATGAAGTGTAGTGGAGTGCCTTTCACCCACATCTGTGAATGAAAGAGGAGCTCACCTTCCTCTGACTCATTAGGTTCACCGGATTGAATCTGAGTGGTAGCAATGGTGGCACTGGGTTTCGCGTCAATGATATGTCTCCCCTTTTTTGGTTCTGAATCATATTCAAAACCCGCATCCTTTTCAGAGGATTTCACCTCAGCCACCAATGACTTCTTTGAGCAACAATCAACAATGTTATGCTAGGGGATCTTATGGAAGTCACACCACTTCTCAGTATATTTATTCATCTTTTTGTTGTCCTTCTTTGATTGCAGCTTAAACTAGTTGGGCTAAGGTTGTCCATCTTTGCTCTGTCCTTTGTTTTGCAGGTTTGGGATGCCCTTTCCTTACTTCAGTTGTGAGGGGTTCTGAGACCCAAATTGTCTCATCTTTTGTTCAAGCTTCTACTTGATTTTGACATCATATTGATAGGCCACACCCAATGACTAGATGTCCAAAAAATCCATTTCTAACTGGATGTATCTATGCATACCACCACGATACTTGAGAACCAGATGTCTCTCATAATCTTTGATACCCAGCTTGGTGTGCAAGGTATGGAAGATATTTGTGAACTTTGGCACTGTTTGGTCCCTTTCCTGCCATAGTATGGTCCATTTTGTATATAGGTCATCATAACTTCCAATAGGGTAGTATTGTTCCTTAATATCATCCTTGAAGGATTCCCAGATAAGCCCGACTATAAATAATGAGGGTTCCCCCGGTGCCTTTTTCTCATAGAAAGTCTCACACCAATCTTTGACATGGGAAACGACTTTGAGGAGCGCAAAAGTAATCTTTTCTCTATTTGAAAAGTTATGGAAAAAAAATACCCTTCTAGTAGATTCAACCATTTGTCTACAGAATCTGCATCTATCCGACCTTCAAATATAGGAATATCAAAGTTGATTTTTACCTTGAAGGGGGCGACACCTCCACTTGAGGAATATGTGTTGCTTGTTGGTAGCCACCGAAGAATTTGCGCAAAATTATCCATCATTTCGTTCCTTTGTTGCGTGAGGGCTTCCTCGAGCAACAATTTGAAAGGATCTCATGTCCTGTCATCTTTATTTTCTCCTGCCATGGAAGGTCTCTTGGGTGTGCAAGATATTTTTTCCTCAAGAGAAAGAAGCTTGAGGCCCAATTATTTGTAATCTGACCTCGTCGGGGACATGCACTAAAAACGACAAGGAGCAGACCACACTGATACCATTGATCCAAATTTTATGAGAAGAAACAAATGAACACGGATTATTATTATTATTATTATTTAACACAGATACATAAGGAACAATAACAAAGATATAATAAAATTTGCTTCTATTCAATAAAGAAATATGTTGAAAGGGTAAAATTAGAAAATTTTCTCAATTGCTTTGTAATTCCAGCACAAACGTTTCAAGTAATGATTGCATATGGAGGTATCATAAATTGTTCAGGGAAGTGCTATAGTATAAAGTTCAATATGGAAGAGTATTTATTGGATAGTCCCATGATTTTAATCCAAATGGGTGTTGTTGATGTTGTATTAGGGGTCCAATGGTTCAATCATTGGGAACAATGGCCCTTAATTTTCAAGATCTTTTCATGATATTTTCCTTAGAATGCAAGGAAATTTAGCTTAGAGGTATCTGAGGGAAACCCTCTAAAGTGATAATCTCTAACAGCACGAAAAAATTACTCAAAAAGGAACACCGTGGCATAACTGCACAATTGTGCTCGCTAGATGTTCAAACATCTATATCCTCGGACCTCTACTCCAGTGGATCTCCAAAATGTTATCAACAATATTTCCAAGGTATTTGGAGAGATGTCTAAGGGTCTTCCACTTGTTCAAGATCATGCCCATGCTATTAATTTGCAGCCAAGAAGTGTACATTCAATCTTCCATGTTTCTTGCTTAAACAATATAATTGGTGACAAGATCCCAATCGAAACTATTTTACAAGAGAAAAATAGAGAAGGGAAAATCATACTAGAACTAGAAACAAGTGTTAAGTTGTTGCAAAATCGAGCAATTACTGAGTATCTCGTCAAATGAAAGAACCTACCAGTGGAAGAGGTCACATGGGAAGATGAGTTCTTCATGCAGACACACCCATAGTTAGTCAAGTGTTGAGAAAAACACCTATTCGAAGGGGAGGGGCAAGTTAATCCCTAGACAAAGACCCATGTTAAACATAAAACCCATTATTAAGTTATTACATTTCTAGTGTTATATCAGAAGATCGGCTAGAACCTTTCATTATACCCTTTCATTATAATTGTACCCTTTGTCTCCTATATATATACCAAGGAGACCTGGTCTTAGGATCATCTTATCTTGTTTTGTACATTGAATTTGTTGTAAAATAAGGTTTCCCCCTCGAAGTGGACTACAATTCATTGACTTTTTATCATTATCAAGGTGTTGGTTCATAACAGACATTTATTAACTATGATTAACTCTAGTTGGCCATTATTGATTATGAGTGACTTTGGTTGATTATAAGGAACTATGGTTGATTTTTAACCATTATAATTGACTCTAGTTGACCATGGTTGGTTGTGGGTGACTTTAGTTGATTATAGGTGACTATTGTTGGCTTTGGTTGACTTTATTGAATATGGTAGGGTTTGGTTTACTATAGTTGAATATGGTTTACTTTATTGATAATTGTTGACTTTTGTAGACCTTGGTTGATTATGGTGTACTATTGTTAGTTTGATTAACAATAGTTGATTTTAGTGGACTTTGCTTGACTATGGTTTATCCCTGTTTACTATGGTTGAGTGTACTTAATTAGGTGAGTATGGTTGACTTTAGTTCAATATGGTCAAGTTTAGTCAATTTTGATTGACTATGGTTGCCTTTCATTAAGTATAGGTGATTGTTTCACTATTATTGGCTATGGTTGATGATCACTAACAAAGGTGGACTCTAATTGACTATGGTTGACTATTCCTTACTTTAGTTGATTGTGATTGACCCTRGTTGACTTTGTTTCAATRCAYYGTGCTTAATTATGCCTGACGTTGATTMACCRTGATTGAGTGTGTGTGCCTTTGGTCAAACCTTGTTGAATATGGTAAGGTTTTKKTATGACTGATTATGATASAATTGGAATGATTAAGATTTATTTTGGTTTMCTATGAYTGCATTGAGAGGAACTTTCTACAACCCAAGTGAGTGAAATGTGTCATGTGTGTAACACATGTCAGTRCAAAAAAATGAATTAATATAAAACAAAAATACAATAAATATAAYGTAGKCTCACAATTAAAATAAAAAAGATATATATTAAATTAGTCAAACATGGATACAATKRCGAAATGGGTTCATATTAAATTTTGCAATTCAATATTGAAGAGATATGTTGGCCCAATATGATATTTTACACTAAAACTAAAGTAATAATAATAATGTTAGAAAGTAATAATAATAATGTTAGAAAGGATAACTCCCCAGGGAAATTTTATTGGTATTTTTTTATATTATTTTTTAGTGAATGAATTTGAGATGTCAAGTCTTTAATAGCCAGTTGAAAGTAATTAGGTGCATTGCAAAGTTGAAAGTAATTATGTGCATTGCAATAATGTATCATAACTTTAATGTTAATAAATTAAGTAACATCTCTCCCATTAGCTATTCTCATACAAAAATCATAATAATACTTTTACACATTTAAGTTAAATAAATACAACTCATTAAAAAAAAATTAATATTTCTTAACAACCGTATAGTCCATATTTGTCTCGCATAGCCTTGAGCATACACTCTACTTTGCCATTTCATTTCACACTTCCTTAATTTGTTCATTCGAGCATGTGGTGTATAAACAACACAATATAATCTTAAACAAGGGTAGTTGCGGAGCAACAAGTCCCTGCTAAGAAGGTAGACGGGACTTGCTACTCCGATAGACAAATTGATTGAGTATATTGTTGTAGCAGCATAATATATCACAACAGAGGTAACATCCCTATTGAAAAAAAGATAATCAGCTACCAAACGAAAAAAATGCATGAACAGACAAATGCACAAATTTACCTGTATAATAACCAAGTTGACCAACTTATAAAACTCGCCACCACTAATAGGGAGGACTTCATTAAATTCTCATGGGTTGCATTTCTGCCTGCCTGGAGGCCTTCGTTAAATTCTCATGGGCTGCATTTCTGCTTGCCTTGGCTACTCTCAGGTGGAATGGTGATGACCATAGTTTTATAGCCATTACTCTGTATAATGTCATTAACATTGCTCTAACCACACAAATTGAGGTCTCGGACTCCTATTTTACCTTGTGCCATCACCCTGAATCACTTCGACCTAAACAAAGTGTTTTTGAAATAAGCTTGAGAACAAACCGAACAAACCTAGAGGTGGTGGACTGCAGCGTTTAACTTTTGAATTTGAAATTCAAACAGGCCATCCCATCACATTTATGATTTAGAATTCCCTCCGAACTCATCCATCCTTCGATTACTCAACCATCCGCAAACTGTGACAGTGGTGCTAACAAAGCCAGTGTCTGAAAGAGCGGAGGACAGGAAATGGATGCCCAAAATTTGGGAGGAAGAGGAGGTCTGAAAATGTGCAAATCATTTGGCTTTTAGCCAACTCAATTTTGTTACAGTTTGTTTTCCATATGTTATAGCAATATTTACCTCACTAGTACTATCTTGCACAAAGGGCCTTTTTCCATTTCCCTATGCAGACTTATCATCCCTTTTTTGATGAATCCAGAGCCAAAAATATAAATTTTTCCACATATACGCTCCCTAATGGCTATGCAAGATGCATATATGCTTGTTGCTCCATTACATCTCATGTATATCGGGATTTGTGCCAGAAAATACAAAATGAATTCGGGTTTCCATGTCACGACGGGAGATCTCTGATCCTTGGCCTTCCATATACTGGAAACGTTCTGACTCAGCCCTTTAGTTGCATTCTGAAGGCTATAAGAGCACAATTTCGAGCAATGGAAAAGAGGAGAAAGCATTCAACTTTGAGAGCAAAGTTACTCTGGAGAAATTACTTCATATTGAGTCTGCATCCCTTTTTCCCTCAAGTCTGAACAAAGTGTTCAGCCCCCAAGCTTTTTCCCTATTGTTGAGAGGACCTCATTGCCTCTTTCCTATGAGCTTTTTGTTGGTGGAGGATTGAAGTGGTGGAGACCCAGTTGGAAGGAACTTGTTTCCTTGGTTTCGAACCGTGTCGACATGGAAGTCTGTAATGTTGACACTTCTACTGATCAATTATTAATAGAAATACTCCTTTATTGTCCTATTGGTATCTTGCAAATATATGATTTTTATCCATGGGCGTATTTGTAATGTTTATTAATGGATTATGCTATCTGATGTGCTAACCCCTTTTATATCATCACTGTATACTTGCTTTGTTTGTTTGTTGAGAACTTCTTGCAGGTATAAACCTTTGGGTCAAAGTGCTCAACGGTGGAACGTCTTCAAACGTTGGATTGAGGTAGGCCTCTTTCTTATATTGCACATTAGTCTATATAGCATATGTTGGAATTGATTTGATTTCTGCAGTCATACATGTCTGTTGTTGTTTACCCTTGGCCATAGAGAGTTTTTACCTCGTAACAGAAATGGCGACTCCGCTGGGGAGAGATCTTCCTTCTAAGGGTTGAAGTATTTTTTCTTCTTACATGGCTCTTTTTCCTTTGTGTTTCTTGTCGTATCACTGCTTGATAGATTCTATTCACTCTGGGTTTGAGTTCTCACCCTTTTTCCCTTGCCTAGCCTTGTTTTAAAGCATATACACCCTTTTTTCCCTGACAGTCACGTATACAAGCTTGTTGTCTCACTACAAGAAGCATATATACTCTTTGTTCTCCTGAACAGTCATGTATACCACTTCTTCCTGCTTGTTTTCTTAGTTGAGTGATTGTTGGGTAGGATTTGAGGGTTGCTGAGCCTTCTTAGATCTTTATAGTGCCTGTTAGGATTATCTAGGATGACAGGAGACTTGTTTGGAGTTGAATTTTGGGCGTAGTCTTTCTCTTTGTTTTTCATTTTTAGTTTGTCCTTGGTCTCTGGGTTGTCTGCTTGGTTGCTTGGTATTTTGCTCGAGTCATCGTTTTTATACACAGTAGAATTTACATATCAGGTTGTTTATCAGTCCATGCATTTTTTTTTGATATATTGAAACTACAAAAAAAATAGGCATTTTGCATTGGTTGGTATTTTTTGTCTTGGAATCTTTATCATTAGCTTAGTTACATTTAGTGAAAGGTTGCATTTTACTTCTGAATTGCAGAATTGAAATTGAAAATTGCACTGTTTTATTAGCATATCATGCATTGAAAAGTTAAAGATAGACTTTGCATTATATTCATATTTATTTTATTGCAAAGTCATAACATCATGAGTTTCACTTCCATACCTTTTTGAGTAACCATGGCCAATAAAATTTACGCTTTAAACTAAAATTGATTAGTCACGATTTTATTTATAGGGTGCACAAACTAGCCTAGGATTTAGTGCCTTGCAATAGGATTTTGTGAGTAAACTTCTCCAAGGCAATTAAATCAACATACGTGTCTGAGTCAGGGAGTTGAGAAGTCCATTGTATAATTGGTAAGATCAAGAGGCTTTGCTCACACCGGAGTTAAGAACGAGGTCGCGCTAAGTTAGTTGAAGGGATAACCCCTGGATACTCACCTAGCGTCAAAGATATTTCTATGGATTTATTCATATTGGGGATCTTGCTAGTGCCCATCCCTCTGTGAGAGGCGATGCTTTCAAGGTTTTGGGCTTTGATACCCTGCCCATACGGTAGTCCGGACTTACGATTGTTCGCATGTGCATCATTTATACAGTGGTTGATTAGTTGCTTGACATTAGGTATCTCATAGGTTACTTGCAGGAGTTATTCTGCTTGTACCCTGAGTCAGATAAGGGTTGGACAACACACAACCTTTATGGAGGATTACCTCTCTGGGGGGATATGATCGACTGGTTTTTAAGCCCACGAGGAACCTTATAATTGATTATGTTACCTCCAAACTTTAGCAGGGAGTCTCAAGCCCCTCTTGGACGAGACATACCTTCTTTTGCGAGGGAGGCCACTCAGCCACTTTAGTTTGTTTGCATGCATATTGGCCATTTGACTTTTTGGTATGCTCTTTGACTGCTAGCTGGCCCAGGAGTCTGTTTTGGTTTTATTATCATGGATGCAGGAACTCCTTTCACTCCTCCGTTCACCGCTACCCAACCCATGATGCCTACTCAGTTCATGGGGACAGACCCTTCCATTTTTTTCAATGGTATGCACAATTACAACGCTCAGTCTACACCTTAGGTCTCTAGTCATGCTTCTACTGATATGACTTCCCACGTGCAACCCTCTCCCTGGTCCACATATATGAATCCTAGCATTGGACCCGGGGGCACTATGGCTCCCATGCCTACTTCCTCGTTTGATATGAGTCGTGTCCCCTTTGGGGGTTGGAACCTTCCCCCTTATCAACCCAATGCTAGATATGCCCTTTCAGGAGCTAGTGCTCAGATGGATGCTTATTCCACTTATTACACTCCACCCATGTATATTTCATCTGCCATGTCGGTTCCATTGAACACTTTTTCCATGACAGGTCCTCAAGTACCCCCGGTGTTTCATACGGGGAAAATCAATTTTATGGTTCAGGCTAATCTCCTTACAGAACCCCTTCGCAAGGGGAAAACATATATCCTCACTCGAATAATTCTTATCCTACCTCAGTCTCATTGCAGACCTCAGTGATGATGCTCGTTCAAACTTCTTCGGACCATTTTGGCATGAACCAACACGTTTCTGAGCAAGGACAGGGAGTACACCAAGATCCTTTCTGGTCTGTAACATTTCAAACTCAACCTTTCCTCGGACCTTGGAATCAAATACCGCAATCTATCGCTAGCCCAGTCACTGTCAGTCACATTGGTGCTCCATCACCAACCTCTGCCAATCATTTCGGTGATGTGTCGACATTTTCTATGAATTATTACTACAGCTTGCACCCAACCTCTGTCGATCATGTTGGGGGCACCATCCTCTTCACCCCGAATCATAGCCATGTTACGTCTCTAACTCCTATTTCTCATACCGAGGATGACTCTCTTTCTCCTGCTAGTTACATCGAGAAACCTAAACGTCTCAGACGTAAGACTAAATTCCTTTGCAGGACTTGTGAAGGAAGTCACCTTACCCGCTTGTGTCTAGTCACTACCAAGATACCAGCAGTGTGGGGCTCACCCAAGAGCTCTCCAAATTCTAAGACATTCCTGGTTCCCCCCCACACCACTTCTCCATTGGTTGTCTCGACGGTTTCACTAAGGTAATCCCCCTCTGACCTCACCCCCTTGATTGAGGGTGAAGTTTTTTCTGCCCCCGTTACTATACATCCTCTTCAACCTATAATTGAAGAGGTAGTCGCACCAGTGAAATCTCTAGTTAATCCTACTCTCTTTACAGAAAGTGAGGTGCCTGTTAGTCATGTCATCAACATTCCCCCTACTGAACACGAGAGATTAATTCTTTCTCCAAGTCTTGCCGAGGTCCCCTTCGATTAGGATAACCTGATGGGGCATCCCATACCCCCACCTATGTCTTTTCCACTAAGAGACATTATTCGAACCATAACAGAGACCCTGTACTCTGTTAGCTATTTCTCCTCTTCGACTTGGAGATCATTGGGTTTTCCCAAGCTTTTGTCAGCTATCTGCAAGGTACTGACTTTCGACAGAAGGTTGGGATGGGAGCCTTGGCCTCCCCCTTTACATGTTGATTAGAACAACAAAAACGAGTCTTAGTTAAGCTCTTTTTCGACTCGTATAAAAAAATGAAAAGATCATCGAGTGATTTGTCCCTTTCACACTCGTTAAAATTGGATTTGAAAGGTCATGAGTCTTAGTTAAGCTCTTTTCTGACTCACTATCAAAAATAGAAAATATTGCCGAGTGAACTTGTCTTTTTCACACTCGAAAATTGGATTTGAAAAGACGTCTGTTTGACACGAGTTTACCCCTTTTTTACATCAAATAGACTAAAATACATAAAAAAGGAAATTTTTTGGCGTCAAGTTGTGATTGCATCTCATGCCTTTGCTTGCAGTATTGATACTTTAGTTGGTTCTCGCTTTGCGTTATAAATCGTTGCCTAAGCAGTTTTGCATCCTCAACCAAGCAGAGCTTTGTTTTTATCCTTCGCAATTTGACACCCTATACCCTGAAGGGAACATCACCCCGAGTGTCCATCTCCCGCATGCATTTCCTTGCATTCAGCATAGGTACGTTCCACTATTGGAACTAGTTTTGCTTACTTGTGACACTCGTTCCCTCCTCTGTATCATAGTATTCATTTGTTATGAAAAAAAAAAGATGGGTGGGAAGGGAGTACTATATTGTAATTGGCAATAGTTGTGTCGCCTTTGAACATAGCACAAAGTTATTGATTCCTCGTGTCATCATAATTTTGGGTTTAGCATGGCCTTAGGAAGTTGATCTTGTTATAGAGTTTTCTCTACCAACTGGTTATTCTTCCAGTCCCTATGGAGAACATTATTGATGCCTCTTGCATCTAATAGTTACATCATTGAGTCTATGTTGCCTGAGTCCACCATATGTCTCATGCTCCTGTTCAAAGGAAGTCTATCAACCTGTGTCGGCCACTCCTCAGAAATCTTGACTTTGCATGTCGGCCATACCTTCAGTTTGTATCAAAATCACATGATACATTAGTCTTATTAGGCACCTTGGCCCTACTTTCATCATTGGTAGGTCACCTTGAACCCAGCATTCGACATTTCATCATTGGTCGTTGACTGGGTGGTTTCCCTTGTGTTCGACGGCAAGACATCTATTCACAATTTGGGATTCGTGCAATGTCTTGGATTCCATTAGCCTTATTGGTGGTTTCCTCGCCTTTGTCAGCAGTTTTTCATCATTGGCTGCTATTCGGAGGGTCTTTTTCATGTATCGCTTGCATTTGGCACATGCAAAAGACACACAAGGTTGTTGGTTCGTGAACATGTTCTTCGTCCGATCTCCACCAAATTATGAATCTCCTGCTTTGTTCCTCATGCTGACTGATGAGAGATGCCTCAATGCTCTCCTTTCAACAGGTCTCTTTCCATCGACTTCAACTCATTTATTCTGGATATGGGACTTAGAGTTTTATGAGTACCTTGAGGTTTACAGTCATTAGTGGCATGCTCTCTCGCCATTGATAGATGGGAATACATCAATGTTGTAACAACCCTAGTTGAATATATGCTTAGGGATTATTAAGTAAAATTTATTAGGTAATTAATTTTTCTAACATGTTATTAACTAAACAAAGACTGGT
>SNQJ01S0097708.1:61217-72476 GCA_010110895.2 Picea sitchensis | reverse complement strand
TCTTAGACATAATGGAGAGTCTAAGAATCATTCATGAATGAGGGTGAATAATGGTTCCCCCCCAAGTTTATTCTGCATAAGACAATTGTTCTCTTTCAACCAAGAAGCATGAGGAAACATCCAAAAGAACACCCAATTAAAAGATGAGTAGGAAATATTTTTAGGGAATCATGGGAAAGGAAGTTTTTACTTCAAATGACAAGTGTCAAACCATATCACCCATGCACCCCCTTTCCTCTTTTTCTCTTATGGTAACATGGTCCCCTTGTTACTTCTCAAGCAACCTTTTATGTGGATAATATATTACCATAATCGTATCATAAGGACACCATGGAAATCATAAAACCACACCATAATCCTTTCCCACAATGGAAATCCATCTTAAATTCAATAGTCATACCACTAGGGACATTTACAACTCATTGACCTTATTTATGTACAACAACGTCGCAACTACGACCACTATTTTACAAGCGTGGAAAGAGAGACGACTATGTTACAAACATGGCAAGAGCGACGACTATGTTACAAACATGGAAATAGAGATGAAAACGTGGAAATAGACACGACAACGTGGAAAGAGAGACATCAACATGGAAATAACGATGTTATCAAGCAATATGGAAAAAAAAATTAAAATTTCCTCTATTTTTCGACAGTATGGCCAATTTTGTCCATAACGTCGCAAATAGAACGTCAATTTTTTATGATATGTACTAGTGGGAGTAACCAAGGAGAAAAAAAATAGAGTTGCAAATGAGTGGAACAAATACAGACATAGTAAATGAAAAACTATTGGATATGGAATAGGAGTAGAAATATGCAACTTTACATTAATTCTCCTAAATTTCTGGTTGAGAGTTCTTTGTCGTGTCCAACTTTCCTATTTGTTTCTATGAAAAAATGTACAAAACAAAATGGACATGAACATAAGCTGGCATGTAAAGAAAAAGAAAAGGAATAAGTATATAGAGTAAACAAAATCGAAATATAGTATAAAATATATGTGACATGGTGCGCGGGTTGGTGGACTTGCGGGTTGGCGGACTCACGGGTTTACATTTATAGCCATGCTTATGTATCATGAGTCCGACCAATCACAACATGAGATTTAGTAATCTATATAATATTATAACATTTTACCGAGATTTATAGTAATTTATATAATGCTATAATTTATTAGGAGTCCGACCGACCGCTTCCTCATTCCATGCTTGTGCACAAATAGACTAAATTACATTAGTGACTAATTTTTGAAATTAAATTTTTGTCTCCACTTGCCAAACAAATGAAATAGCTAATTTTTTAAAAATAATTGGACAACTTCGACTACATATGCAGATCAGAGATTTTTGTAACCATACCTCTTAGTCTCAGGCATACGCATTACATTTTTTGGGGCACATTGGACCCTTGTTTTTTCATATCTAGCACATAAGGCTCCATCCTTGTGCCCAAGCACTATGTTCTTGTTTCAATGTAGCAATACATAGATTATAATAGACATGAAAGCAAGATTCTATGTAGGAACACATGAAAAAAAATATGGAGTACAAATTTATTTATTTCAAGATAGCAGCACAAAAAAACATAATTGACACGAAGACAAGTTAAAGTATAGGAAGATATGGAGTATCAAGTAGAAAAAAAATAGAGTTGCAAACAGGTGCAACAAATATAGATATAGTAAATTAAAAACTATGGGATATGGAACAAGGGTAGAAATATGCACATTCTCATGGATTCTTCTACATTTATGGTTAAAAGTTCTTTGTATTGTCTAGTTTTCCTTTTTGTTTCTATGAAAAAAAGTAGAAAAAAAATGGACATGAACATAGAATGACATGTAAAGAAAAAAGAAAGTAATATGTACATAGACTAAATAAATAGAACAAAAGGAATAGAGAGTAGCGAGATAGTGTTAGAAGAATGTGTCGGTTTTTTTGTTTGTTTTTCTCCATCAATGATTGTGTGTATATATATATATATATATATATATATATGCTGCTCTCTATATATATTTGTTAAAAAAAAATCATGTCCAAAATCAATTACAAAGCGAGGAAAACTAAGAAGTTGGATATCTCGATTTCTACCAAACAAGATACACATATATGCTTTGAAGCATAGAAATATGATTTTTCAATATGTTTGATGTATATTTCATAATTCAAGTGAAATACCAATTGTATGGTGATGAGACCCCAGTGTATGTGTGAGGAAAACTAAGAAGTTGGATATGAATTTGGTTTTCATAGCAAGCTAAAACGGATATGCTTTGTATAGAAATATGATTTTGTATTATGTTTGATGTATATCACCAAAATTCAAAATTAAAATACCAATTGTATTGTGATTAGACCAGTATGTGTCTAAGATAAAGATGTTATATTGAGTAAATGCACTGGGCACATTCGACCATACATGGTCAATAAGCATATTTTTTACATGTCTTGTGTTGTTCAAAAGAAAGTAGGCAATTGTTGAACATGTGGTTTTCCAATTCTTTTGTTCTGGAATTGTTTTGTAGCATGTCAATATTGAAGTCTCCTCACGATGATAATGGTTTCATTCGAGATACAGTAGTCTAATGCATTGGAAAAGAACATTTAGTATGTTTGAGAATGTTGCATGGAGAGTAGCATACATATTCAGTATTGCAAATTCTGATCCATGGAAAAATACTTTTTCAAGAACCATCTCAACATTATTTTCCTCGAAAATATGTATATCTTTGCAAAAGCATTTATGTTTTTTCACCAATATCATCACCCCATGTTGTAATGTAACTTGATACAATTGTTGTTATTTGGAAATTGTTTGTTTTGCATGCATAGTTCCATGTATGTTTCCTATAGGCCTGAGAATGTCCAATTGCATTGTTTCATAGTCATTAATTATATCATCCATGTGTGCATGTAAGTTGTCACGTGTTAAGTGAAGAATTGATACAAAAACAAGTTTGTCTGTATGGTTAGTAATCATACTTCTGATGCCACTGCATTAGTCCTTAGGCGTTGCATTCAATATCAACTTTCTATTTGAATTTGAAGTTATCTTTTATAAGAATGCTTAGCAAATACAAGAGTCTATACTTTTTGACCGCGAGAGCGATGTTGTGTCTGAAGTCCATGTATTCAGTTCAACAAGCTAAAATGCTGACACTATCAAGTGCTAAGTCCTTTCAATCTATGAATGCATTTTGTGGAAGTTTAATTGGAAACTATTTTTTGAATCTTGGGCGACTTTGTCTTTGTTGATGTCGATCTTGGCTTTGATATTCACAAGATAGGTATCTAATCACTTGCAGTGTTTGAATCACATATAAGATAAAATTGAATTTTTTTCTTGTCATTTTTCTATATGCGGTTCATGGAACTTAATCGAAACGACATCAAGTTTTTCTATTTTGGTATAGCCTTTAAGTATTCCATCGCACCATTGACCAATCCATCCTGTGAATCATAGTCGCAGGTATTTATTTCAACCAACATGTCTAATTTGAGGACAAGTTGCAAAGGTAAAGTGATTGAATGTTCATGTCATGGCACATTTCCATGGTTGTGTTCTTCGAGTCAATTGGATTGATGATGATATCATTTACATGCATGAGTGATAACATGTACCTATTATGCATTGCAACATCCCTATTTGTGTAGAACGGGTAAGGGAACATTTGTTGGTGTAGGTTGTAAGCACCTCAAATTGATATATGTTAAATCATCATCTGTTTGGTTGTTTATCCCACATTCTTTGAATTGCAATAAATGTTTCATCGTCTTCCACATTGTAGTATGCAGCTCAAAGAATTTAATATTGTCTATCCAGAAGTCATGCATCATTGTTTTCATGTTAACCATGGGTTGTTCAAATATCAAAGAATCTTGGATGGGTTGTGCGGTAAAGATCTCCATAGAATATCAATGTCAATGTTTCCAAAGTATTTAGTGTGCACATGTTTTATGTAGTAAAATTTGGTTGTCAATGGAATACAAGCAACTTCCAATCAAAGATGCTCATATATAAATACAAGTTGTAGTTCGTCACAAATCTTAAACAAGGTATCTAACATTCCTTGCTGAGTGGAAACTGTGACTTCTTAAAAGGCATTAACACTGCGCAGTGGAATTTTGTTCCACCTACATTATGTACAACCTTTCATGTGTATGCAACTATTTGGCCCTTTTGTTTCATAGGATCAAATGAATTGTTTAAATCATAGATTCATATAAGCATTTGGAATAGTTATTTTGTTGTGAATGTCTTTCATGTTCCTTATCACACGTAAGGAACAAGTGCACATGAGTGTGTGCATTCTTAGGTGTTTTAAGCGTAACGTCCTTTAGAATTGTTTGTTGTTGTTGATTCAACAAATGCCCGATTCTATGGTATTCATTATTTTCAATTAGGAAAGGATGTTTTTGTGACTTGAAAACCAAGATTGATACATTTTCAATGATGTATCGAGGATGAGGCAAATATTCTTGAAAGTCATAGGACTCGCAGGGAGTTTTGGATACTGGTTTGAATGTCTCATCAAGATTGTCGGGGTTTTCTAGTTCATTAAATGCACTTTCTAGATCACCCCATGATGGATTAACATTGTAAGTAAATCTAGATTCATTGGTTTACACTATAATCTCAAAGGCAACATACGCTTCCCATGTAGGTAAGTTATGTTTTAATGTGTTTTAGTTTTCATTGAATGGAACGTATAACAATAGTTTCTCTACAATAGTTTTCATCGTCAATATGTTTTTTGTATTTGACAAATTGTATCACATAGGCTTTTTTATTTTTGATATTAAGGTTTTGCTTTTTTTTGTAATGCGATACAAATTCTTATAAGAAGATATACTTAATAGGAGATGGACACTGGGGGTAATAATAAATAATAGAGAGACATATCACGTCCTCTGACGAATTGCCAGGTTCTTCTTCTAGCAAAGACATGGTTTAAGCAAAAATGTGCATTTCTCAAGTGGATATGTTCTTATGAAGACACATTTTCTTGAACTACAATTGAGGGACGAGGAAAGTGCAATGTGAACTGCTTCTTGAGCGGACATTTGTTAAAGATTAAGTAATGTATTACCAAAATTAATGCGATACATCATATTATCTGGCATCAATATAATTCTTTCATGTTCTTTGTGTATTCTATGACTTCACTTGTCATAGATTTGTCAACCTTTCTCATATACACGGTATAGTACAATGTTGCAACATATGCATTGATGACGTACCGTGCATCTATATTTGCATTCCATAACTAGCATGTCCTGCTTGTTGTTGTTCCAGATATGGGAAAGTTTTTCGTTTAAAGAAAAATGTTGGTTGTTTAAGTATAGATTGTATCACTTGGATGTACTCATCTTACATTTCAATTTAGCTCTATCAGGAAGTCATCGAAGTTCATCAACTCATCAAACTCTCATTGTTCTATAAATACGAACAAGGATTTAGATTTCTAGCAAAGACATGGTTTAAGCAAAAATGTGCATTTCTCAAGTGGATATGTTCTTATGAAGACACATTTTCTTGAACTACAATTGAGGGACAGGGAAAGTGCAATGTGGACTGCTTCTTGAGCAGACATTTGTTGAAGATTAAGTAATGTATTACCAAGTGTACGTATCATGTGTATAGCATCAATATGAATTCTTTCATGTTCTTTGTGTATTCTTATGACTTCACTTGTCATAGATTTGTCAACCTTTCTCATATACGAGGTATAGTACAATGTTGCAACATATGCATTGAGAATGTACTGTGCATCTATATTTGCATTCCACATAACTAGCATGTCCCTGCAGAAACTGTTGATCCATATATGGGAAAGTTTTCGTTTAAGGAAAATTGTTGGTTTTTTAAGCGTACATTGTATGGCTTGGATGTACTCATCTTCTGTTCAATTTAGCCGTGTCAAGAAGTCATCAAATCTCATCAACTCATCAAACTCTCATTGTTCTAGAAATACGAACAAGGATTTAGATTTATCAACGACAACATTGTCCTATAAACTAAGTGGCTCTATAATTATTTTTGTTCTCCTTGGCGACATGGGAAGTTGTATCTGCAATGTGAGTTTTTTTCGTTTTTTACAACTTTTTCTATGATAATGTCTATGAACTTTGGCAATTTCTGGATCCAAATTATTTTTGTTGCATGTTATGTGTTTGTCCACAAACTTCTCAATCTTTGAATTGTTGTCACCTCCATAGACTGGTGCACCCTCTATCCACAAGAATGTGTGGTCATCCTCATTTCCCCTATTATAGAATTTAGTCACAAAAAAGTGGTCTGATATTTTTTCGAAAAACGTTTCATCATGGCATATAAATTGTCTCAAAGAATTTATTCCATGTCTATAGTAGCGAGTACATGTCACTGGGTCTTTTCTTATGAGGTAGACAATGTCATTATTTTCTAGTGTATTGGTTTGTTTTTTACGTTTCCTATTCCTATGCAAGTCAAATACCGCAACCACCAATGGATCCCAACAATTCTTTGCACTTGTAAACGTAATGAAAAATGTTGGCGGTCCCAATTGTCGGATCATTGCAAAAATAGTTTTTTTGTTTTGTTGCAAATAGTCAGGAGAGATGTGAATGTTTTTGAAAGCTATGTATCTAATATCAGATTTCAGTATGTTTTATAGGTTTACTTTGTACTTGACATCCTTGGCCAACAAATTTATTCCTTGTAACTGTCCTTTTATTATTCACACCCCACATGAAAGACATCACTTGTTTTATTATTATGCGCATTGTTTTGAAAAACAAATTTGTTTTGTGACAGGAGAAGTCATCGCTTGAATGTATCATCTCCCATCGAACTATTTTGTGGTAATTGAATCGTTTTGTAATGTCACTGAGACATGGATTTCCATCTAATGGTGTTGGGAAGTTCATCTCCTCAACAAATTTGTCCTTGAACATTCCAAGTGGGTGTTTCCCCTCAACAGGTGCAATTTCGAAAATCTTCTCTTGCAAGTCACGAATGCGATTTGAATCAGTGAATCCATGTACCAATGTCTCAGGAGGTGTTTCATTCTCCAATTCATCACTTGTATCAAATTCACTAGCAGTTTCGAGAGTCTGTGCAGAGCTATCATCCTCTTCTCCAAGAACATTGTTCCATTTCTCATTTATACAAATGTTTTGTGCTTTGTGCACGGCCCTAGAACACAATTATTTTAATGCTTTCATGACAACTTGCACACACACTTTACCTGCCTGATATGCATTTTTGTATTGCAAGGATCTTTTGAGAGCCACATAAATTGTCATTGTATTTCTAATGAATTGTGGCAAGGATTTTTGCACAACATCTAGTTGGACAAGCACATTAATAATTGATCCTGTTAAGCCCATTTGGGGTCGTTTATAGCCCAGGGTCTGATTTGTGCAAATGCTATTCGCAGAGAAACAAGTCTCTCTTCAAGTGATGTAAGTGCACTTACATCTGGCAGTGGTGTAATACATCTTATTTGGTCAGGGGTTGCAAACTGTGGCAGTTTTCAATTTTTAAGTGACCATTTGCATGGAAGACAAATTTTTCCGCTGGAAAATGTTTTATCATTTAGTGTTAAGTGGATGTATTATGCTTCAAAATCAGGCATGAAAGACTTAATGTTTATTTTGAAATTCAATTGATCGCAAATTGCACATGCAATGGAATGAGTGTCTTTGATTTGTTTCATATAGGTCTTTCTTGCATCTTTCTTCCGTAGGGAAGTATGTGTAGAAAGTGTTTGCTGGTTTTCATTGGTAGTAGTGCATGTTGTTGGTTCTATCCCACAAATGTGATTTTTTCCTCTCAGATAGTGCCATGACCATTGTGGGATAAGTAAACGTACTTGTTTCTGTTGTGTTGTGCACAAGCAATCTTTTTTAGGTTGTGATATGTCAGTTTCTCTCTAGAAGGAAGTGTATTAATGTATTTCTTTCTCTCACATATGGCCTTTTTCAAGTTGTGATAACTTAGTCTATGTTTCTTGTTCAAGTCCAGGATGACCTCATGGAAACTGGGATGAGTTTCATTCTGATTAAATAGCATGCAATGCTTATGAATATTCGACGTAGTTTGGATGGCATTGGCACTACACCCTGAACCGACAATATTTATTATACTACCAATGTATTTTTTTATCTCACATATGACCTTTTTCAAGTTGTGATAAGTTAGTCTATGTTTTTTGTTTAAGCCCTGTATGGCCTCATCACAACTGGGACGAATTTCATGTATGATATTTTTCATGTTGTGATAATTTAGTTACGTTTTTTGTTGAAGCCTCGTATGGCCTCATCGCAACTGCGACGAGTTTCATTTTCATTAAATAACATGCCACGCTTGTGCATATTCGATGTGGTTTGGGTGGCATGGTCATTGGACCTTGAACAAGTGGTATTTCCCATCAAAGGTTGATAATGCATATGTTTCATATCTGTTTTAAACGAGATGATGTCCATTGTTTGATCGTAATTTGAATCAATAGACCAAGAATGGACATTGTCATCTGATAGGGAAGACTAGAAATGGATATTTACTCCAAATATGATAGATAGCCACTGCAAACACAATCTTCCACCCTCTACATTTCCTTTTTCATATGGAAGTGCCATGTTTACAAGGTATTCTTGGAAACTTCCAATTGTCGACATATTTTCTAGGAGATATGGCGAAAGGTGTTCATGCAAGCAGCTAAAAGCCCGTTGGTTGCCGCCTGTAATTGCATTGAAAAAGGAATGTATAGTGTAAAGATGTAGAAACTTCACATCGAAATATGTTGCTAACAAATAGCAAATTTCATTGAACAAACTATCTCCATAACTAGATGCAACAATTGTTGCTATATGCAAGCCATGGCAGTGTATACGATGCATAATCAGTTTCCATTGCGATTCAAGGTCTTTGAAAATGAGTTACAAGTAAATATGAGGTCCTCCAAGATTTCATATGAATAATTTTATATACAATAGTGGTTCATAATGACCACTGACAAGATTGGCATCGTGGAAGAAGATGCAATATGGATTAGTAGATGCATTTTTGTTGAATAGTAGATATCTTGTTTTTCTTGTTAATGACCATATTCCAATTGATATATTGAGCCACTTAGACAACCACCATATACACAATGTATCTCCCCAAAGTCCCCTCTCATGTGCAGGAAGAATTTCATATGCAGACAACCACATCTTTGAAAAACACGTAGTGACATCATGTATTCCATGCAATTGCAAAAGAAAATTAGATGCCAATCCATATTCATATGATTCCAATGCCTCAACGTTCCCCTTTTTTAAACAAGCCAAGAAATAATCTATCAATCCATTGCATAGGTCAACCGAGGAATAGCGAAAATTAAATAAAACCTGAAAGGCATCGAAAATGCAATCTCCTACAATATACGAGAATGCATCCAATCTAAAAATCCCATTTCTATGTAATACCTTGTCGATTCGGTCAAGTTGTTTCTTAGATACTTTCAGTTTATATGAAAACAGAGAAAGGAAAAAAGGAAAATAAAAGGAAAAACAAAAAAAAAGACAAATAGAAAACTACAAGCTCAGAACTGCATACCAATCCCGCTATGTATCCTTCAACCTTCTTCTTGTCAAATTCAATTCCCCCTAGTCACCACAACACATGACAAGAAAACAAACATACAGTGAACAATGAACCAAACAAAAGAGAGAACACAAATAAAAAACACTATAAATTTGCTGAGAAAAAAGACTGAGTATTCAAGGTATATCATTTTCAAAATTATTCATGGAGTGCATCCTACAAGCTTCTCAGAGGTAGAAGATGCTCTACAAGATAGAAAGAACAGGAGAATAAAATCATTCCTTGTCACAAGACCCTGCCAGATAGTTTCTCCCCTGTGACAACTCCGAATTCATTTTATAAACCCCTTTGCATTGATAATATGGAAATAGCCATGGAATGATATCCAGGATGTGAAAGTTGGCATATGTGATTGGAATGGAACAACGTAGAAAAAATGCACAAAATGCATGGTTTTCGGGAACAAAAAACAAGAGGAGAAATTATGGTTTTCTTTTTTATATGTCACCACGACTGCAATAAAGGTGGGTTTTGTATAGAACATTGACGTCCAAGAACAAGGAAAACATTTTGGTCACAATAGCCATACATAAAGATGTTCTGCAACAAAATTTCGATGGAGGGACCCCTACTATTTAAAATTCTTTCTTGCAAGGCGCAAAAAACAAGCAGGAAAAAAGGAATAGCAACGAAATGATGGCACATAAACTTACCCGTCAACGATGGATGACAAAAGTGCAACTCCAAAACTTGAAAACCACAACAACAGGTCCAACAACTTGCAAAGTTGAAGAACAACAAACTAGTGAATAACCACGAAGAGGTCCAATTGCAACTGCAACACCTCAACTTTGCAAAGTTGAATCAAACAACAACAATCAACATCAAATGAACCAACGAAAAAGCATCAACCAATGAACCAATAATGTTGGTGAAGAAAAATATTGCCCAATTTCACTGCAGACAACATGGTATCAAAAAATGGAACGAAATTGTATTGTAACACATCTGCACAATAAACATTTAATGCTGCGAGTCCTGTTAGGTAAACACTTAAGACTCTCAGAATCGTCGAATGGCGTCGCACTGTGCAAGAATTTAAGAAACAGTGCAAAGTGGCAGTCCTATTTACGTACGCAACAATGACAAAGACCCTCGAAGAACGCAAAAATAAAGAAAAATAAAACATAATAATAGTAATAAAAACAAAAATCGTAGATGATAAAAACCTTGGATATGGAAACATATCATTCATTAGGAATAGCGAAGCTGGCAATAAAACCTTAAATCTAATATCCAACGAGATCATGACATATATGGGTTTTTTTATTATATAAATAATAATAATAATAAATAATATTTTTAGTTCTGTAGTTCAAACAATAGAAATTATGCAAAAAATTGTAGTCAAACGAAAAACTAATATAAAGTGAATGAATTGTCTATTGCTATAAACCTTGGATATCTAAACATTTTAGTATGAATAGTACAAATTGAAAAAACACCGTAGATGATACAAACTTTGGATATGGAAACATATAATTCATTGGGAATAGCAAGGTTGGCAATAAGACCTCAAATCTATTATCCAATCAGATCATGACATATATGGGTTTTTTTATTATATTAAAAATAATGTTTTTAGTTATGTAGTTCGAACAATAGAAAGTCTGAAAAAATTTG
>SNQJ01S0097708.1:11455-25609 GCA_010110895.2 Picea sitchensis | reverse complement strand
TATATATATATATTTGTTCAAAAACCCAAGCAAAATAAAAATGTATCTAAGATGAACGTATTGACTGTAAGCGGTATTGACTCTAAGTGCTTTCTTCACAACATCAAGATAAACGTTTACTTTGTCTGTCTTTTAAACTTAAATCCCTGGCTGTGCAGACAACTACGCCACAACAACTTGAGTGGTAGTGTTCCATGCTGGCTATCCCAACTCAAGAAGCTTAAAGACTTGTACGTGCCTCTCTTACTTTTATTGCTAGCTCCGGTTGAATCATACGAAATAATTAGCAATAATGTAGAGACAAAGGTTAAAATGTTGTATAATGGTTAAGTGGTCAAAATTGTGCGGTTACCCTCCACCAGATGGCAGAGGATTACAACCCAACGCAGAGAGGTGGTTGAATTTCGTGGGTAACCTTCGCAATCACAGAGAAGCACCAACCAAAATGCAGAGGTTCAGGGGTCGAATCCGCGTGGGTATCCTTCACGAATCGTACCAAAAAAAAAAAACACATAGAGATAGATGTATCTGCTATTGCAAACGCAGAGTTAAGACAACCAGATTTACCAGTACGCGGCCCAAGGATTTGCCTTGGATTCCAATTTCCCTTTTTAATTAAAATAAAACTGAAAAGCAAGGACTCTCTCAGACTCATTAAAATAATAGAACCAATGCTTACGCAGGGATAAACAAAATTGTTTTAATGATAAAAATATATCAACAGTAATGCAGGTGGGGTACAAGGCGATTCATTTAGGAGGGTTTACTCAATTTGGTTGTTAAATAAGACCACCACAGGTAACCAGTAGTGGAAAATCGTGCCCATTAGTGGCAACACGTTCGTATTCTGGGATTTTCGAGTCAACTGCTGATAAAAGAAACCAGCAGTAGCATAGGCTTACTATCAATACAAAAAAAAACCAACGCTGTACAAGTGACCCCTTGTTATCAGAGCGTTGTCCGAAGGGAAAAGGTGCCAAATTTAAAACACCAAAAGTAAAAGGGTAGTAGTAGATCAACCGAATGATACCAGGTGTAAAGTGGTTGCCCCTGATTAAGACACTGTCCAGACTTTGGTTGGGTAACACAGGATCTGAATGCCTGCATTGATCATGGGTTTCTTGGGTAATTCGTTGGAGGAGAAAGGTTCCTGGAAAAGTGGCTCAAAGGAAAAATGTGCACAGGTATAAGGTGGAAGATACAAGATTAACATCACATGGGAAGTTGGCTCGTGGTCCATCAAGGCTTACAACGAAGCCACACAGCCTGACACAGGTACACCAAAATCACACGTGGTCTTCCATGGCTGGGAGACAACGACTTTACAGTCTAGAGGTGGAAGGTTTCATTAATATGCAAAAATAAAATAAAATAACCAACGCCAGAAATCCCTCAATGGACACAAGGAATCCCATGCAAAGGGGTACTCAATGGATAAAGGGTGAAATACAACAACCCCCATGAACAAAGACAGATTCAAGAAGGAAATTCTTTTTTTTATCTGTCACACAATTTAAAATTGCCGAAGAACCCAAAATAACCAGTCAATCCGACGAGAACCCAAGAAGATTTAAGTCAAGTATTTTTCATCTCACGAAGCCATTATAAAAAAAAATGCTGATAACATTAAGAGAGAGAGATAGGGTCCTAATACCTTTTTCATGCAAAATGAAAAGCATATCGTTGCCTTAACTTCCGCCTCGAATGATGACTGCACGCTCTGTGTCGCTCCTGCTCCGTGCCGCTCCTTCTCGCCGACCGTCGAGACTACACCGGTACCTCCTAGTGAATCGCTAGGGGTACTCTTCTTCCCCCTTATCCCCCCGAGACGCAAAGGGGCCACACAGTATCCATATGGTATGTCTAGCTTCCCAGCTCGCCTCGCAAGGCCGAGCTACCACTCCCCCGAGCTGGAAAATCCCAACTCTCCACAAGTAATCAGTCAAGTCACAAATATGGCAGCGTAACGTTACACTAACAGCCCATCCCCCCCTCTCTCTTCCTCATCTTCCTCTTCCTTNCTTAAGGCGTTAATGTCTTAGGGCCATCTAGGTTTGTTCCTTCATCATCATCAACGCGACGTGCCCTTCAGGATGCACTACGTGCTCCAAGGGTGCCACTCGCCTCGTTCATTTATTTTACACGACGTGCCCTTCAGGATGCATCACGTGCTCTAAGGGTTCCACTTGCCAACTTGTGTTTATTTTGCGCGACGTTCCCTTCAAGATGTACCACATGCTCCAAGGGTTCCACTCGCCAACTTGACTGATTGGTAGACATATATAACCCCTAGAGTCAACACTCTGCCAAGTGAACTTGTGGGAGACTAAGGGCTCTAAGGAATAAGGCCCCCGCCTTATTGGGCGCCCCTTAGAATCATCGTGAGTGACTGTCGCAGTCTTCCCTCATGGCATCGTGGATCCTCTTGAACTAGGTAATCGTTAACCTACAGTTTGATCAATGGAGGGAGTGCTAGTAGGCTGTGGCAGGGTTGTTGTCCACCCCTCTATAAGGTATAAGGTGGAAGATACAAGATTAACATCACATGGGAAGTTGGCTCGTGGTCCATCAAGGCTTACAACACATCCACACAGCCTGACACAGGTACACCAAAATCACACGTGGTCTTCCATGGCTGGGAGACAGCGACTTTACAGTCCAGAGGCGGAAGGTTTCATTAATATGAAGAACTAAAATAAAATAACCAGTGCGATAAATCCAAGAATGGACACAACGAAGCCCATGCAAAGGGTTACTCAATGGATAAAGGGTGCAAGACAACAACCCCCATGAACAAAGACAGAGTCAAGAAGGAATTTTTTTTTTTTATCCGTCACACAATTTAAAATTGCCGAAGAACCCAAAATAACAAGTCAATCCGACGAGAACCCAAGAAGATTTAAGTCAAGTATTTTTCATCTCACGAAGCCATTATAAAAAAAAAATGTTGATAACATTAAGAGAGAGAGATAGGGTCCTAATACCTTTTTCATGCAAAATGAAAAGCATACCATTGCCTTAACTCCCACCTCGAATGATGACCGCATGCTCCGTGCCGCTCTTGCTCTGTGCCGCTCTTGCTCGCCGACCATCGAGAATACACCGTTACCTCCCAGTGAATCGCTAGAGGTAATCTACTTCCCCCTTAGCCCCCAGAGTCGCAAAGGGGCCACACACTATCCAGATGGTATGTCTAGCTTCCCAGCTCGCCTCGCAAGGCTGAGCTACCACTCCCCCGAGTTGGAAAATCCCAACTCTCCACAAGTAATCAGTCAAGTCACAAATCCGACAGCGTAACGTTACACTAACAGTCGATCCCCCCCTCTCTATCCTCATCTTCCTCTTCCTTTATAGAGTTTTCCAAACCTCACACTTTCCCTAAATCACTTTTAAATTAAGTTTTAATAAAAATATTCTAAATATTCTCCGTCGCACAAGTATCGTCCATCCCCCTCTTTCCTCAAATAATTATTTTCTTTAAATTATTAATTTACTCATTTCCCTCACCTACCTAGAGTTACTCCTAAATTTCCTCCTAGGTGTTCCTAGATCCCCTTACATGTTTTAAATAATTTCCCTAAAAATGAAGTTGCTAAATTAGCTCAAATTAGAAGGTTCTTAATTGCAGTTTTTTTACTATGTTGACCTCGTTTTTTACCATAAGTTCCCAACTTTCCTTTATTATGTTTCCTCCATTGCTTAGTTTCCTAATTCTTATTATTCCCTTCCTTCCCCTTTTTATTTGAGCCAAAATGGCAGTTGCGCTATTTACTTTTTTCCCTTTATTATTAATTTAAAATCTTTTTATACTTCCACAAGTTAAGAATTAATTTCTTCTTTGAAATTATTAAATCCTCTAGTTTTAATTAAATTCTTACTCTCTTCATTTACCCCAAGAATTTTATGATGACTAAACTATTACTTAAGTGGGTTTTAGTTTAAATTTTTATTTTTATTTTTATAGGGTCTTTTTCTTAAGGTTAAAAAAACATTTCCCTAGAGAAGTTTTAGACTTAGACTCTAAACTGGGTGACACTTGGTTAGGGAAGTTGTTTAAGGATTTATTAAGGCGTTAATGTCTTAGGGCCATCTACGTTTGTTCCTTAATCATCATCAACGCGACGTGCTCCAAGGGTGCCACTCGCCTCGTTCGTTTCTTTTGCGCAACATACCCTTCAGGATACACCACGTGCTCTAAGGCTGCCACTCGCCAACTTGTGTTTCTTTTGCACGACGTGCCCTTAAGGATGCACCACATGCTCCAAGGGTGCCACTCGCCAAATTGACTGATTGGTAGACATCTATAACCCCTGGAGTCAACACTCTGTCAGGTGAACTTGTGGGAGACTAAGGGCTCTAAGGAATAAGGCCCCCACCTTATTGGGCACCCCTTAGAATCATCGTGAGTGAGTGTCGCAGTCTTCCCTCATGGCATCGTGGATCCTCTCGAACTAGGTAATCGTTAACCTACAGTTCGAGCCATGGCGAAAGTGCTAGTATGCTGTGGCAGGGCTACTGTCCACCCCTCTTCCTCAACCTCTCTAGAAATCGTAAGTGACCCATTTACTCCATATGTGAGTCTGGTCGGAAATCTATCGTCAGCTCCCTGACTCAATCTGGATTCCAAGGGGTTCCACCGATGCCTCTGCATCCTCAAGGTCCAAAACCCTGCACACTCAATAAAACTGATTCAATAGAACATGTCTACGTTAAAGAAGTAAAACATCATGTCATCTATCATAATGCATAATAATCAAGGATAAATGTTTTAATATCATAAAATTCCAGATCACTTGCGAGCAAGTGTCCTCAAAGAATAAGTTTTCTCAGTGCGCCAGAGCGGGATGTTACAGAAGTGGAGTTAGATGAAGTACCCCTTGATGTATGTGTGTAGTGTAGTATTTGTAAGCCCCGATATGTATATAAGCGGTGAAATATTCATGCCTTTTGGTTTATGTGATGCTCCAACTACATTTATGTGATAAATGAATGATGTATCGTGTGCCCATATAGATTGATTTGTGATAGTGTATTTGTATGGAACATTGGTTTATAGCTCTACCTGGGAGGAGAACATCTCACATATCATGCACGTGTTAGAAACTTTGGAAAAGTATCAACTATTGGCTAACCTCAAGAAATATTATTTTTCTCAACAATATTTTTTATATTTTTGGTATCTATCAATGGAGGATAACTCAATATAGATCATACAAAGGTGGAGGACATCATGAAGTGGCTAGTTCCTACTAATGTAACTAAATTTAGAAGTTTTTTGGGTATCATAGTTCGTACATAAGTTCATAGTATCCTTTCAACAATAGATGCACTACTCCACACCATAAAAACCAGTCGTAATAGTTTCAAGTGAGGAAATAATCAACATAAATATTTCGACAAGAAGAAAAAAAAGATCAGTCAAGCATAGTTATTTCATTTCCTAACTTATAGAAGAGTTTTTAAATGGATACAGTTGTAAGTGGGTATGCTATGGGAGTAGTTTTGGTGCAAGGAGATAAGAAGATATGCTACCATTATGAAATTTTTCATGGGGAATCCTAAAATACCCTGCCTATGATAAGGAGCTCTATGCCCTGGTTCAAGTTGTTAAGAAGTGGAAATATGAGCTGATGGGAAATGAGACCATTATCCACATTGATCACAAGTCGCTACAGTATGTTCAGGCCTAGAGTAAACTTCATCAAACTAGAAATTGCAAGTGCATGTATTTTTGCAATAGTTTCATCTACTCATCAATTAATAATAAGGGAAATACTAAAAATTTAGTGGACATGATTTCAAGGCCACCCAAATGAAAAATTACATCTTTGGGAACACTTATACACATGGATCATTTTACCCATGATGTACACAAAGAGGCATACAAAAAAGATGAGGGATTCAAAGAGGTGTTTCAATAGCTACATGGATAAATTCATGTAGAATAAGGTGACGGTAAGGATGAATATCAACTCCATCATGGGCTTCTCTATAATCTAGACAAGATCTATGTTCCAAAAGGTTAAATATTGTAGCTTATTAGAGAGGATCACACCTCCAAGATTGCAAGACATTTTGTTGTTGGGAAGACTATTTCTAACTTACAAAGGTATGTTTATTGGCCCATAATGCAAGAAGATGTACCTCAATTTATTAGAGGATGCATTCTTTGTTGTACTAGCAAGTCCAATAATAGGAAGCAATGTATATTCCATCCCATACATGTAGCCACTCGACCTTCGGAAAACATTTGCATGGATTGTTTGGATGGTTTTCCAACAACCAGGAAGGTAGATGACTATATTTTTGTGGTAGTTGACAAGTTCGACAATATGCCCATTCTCACACCTTGTGAAAATATCATCAAAGAAAAAGAAGAAATAAACATGTTCTTTGAATAGGTTTGGGTGCACTTTGGGATACCAAGGAGCACCATATTAGATAGAGATACCATATTTCTTAGTGTCTTTTCGACTACACTTTGGGAGAATATGGAAACTAAGTTGAAGAGATCTAACATTATATCCATAGATATATGGGAAGACATAAGTAGTCAATATGACTTTGGTACAACTTTTGAGAAGTTACACTCAAAATAATCCAAAGACCTAGGATGAAAATTTGATCTACATTCAACACTATTATAATAGAGAAGTATATAATTATGTAGTAAGTCCTCTTTTGAAAATTTCTTTGGGTATTTACCAACTTCCCCCTTGGATGTTTCGTATGGACAACAAGGATGAATGAGGGAAGGCATAATAGGAGAAGAACTATAACTCAAGAAAATTGTTAACAAGATTTGTAAAATCCATTTTCAAGTACAAGAGACATTAAAGAAATCACAAGAAAGATACCAGGCCAGACATGATCAACATTGAACAAAGAAATCATTCAAAGTGGGAGGCAAAGTTTGGTTACAAATGAATAAGGAAATACTACAAGGTAAGAAGATCAATTTTCTATACTATGTCCCTTTTTAGTTATTGGATAACATGGGTGATAATTCCTACAAACTTAGTCTACCCCCATATATGCACATTTAATCAGTAGTGAATGTGAAGAATTTGAAACTCTATGAACCATTCATGTTGGATCAAGAAACTAAGGAGAAGTTCCTACATAAAATAGAGTACTTACAACCAAAAGTTTAGGTAGAGTTGGAAGAACATATAGTTCTACAGAAGAAGTCCAAAACTAATAGACATGGATAGCATGACTTTCTATAGACAAGGTTGAATGGAACACTTCTAGGAAAGGAAAAATGGTACTCTAGGGAGAAAGTAGAGGAAAATTTTCTAACCTCATTCAATAAAATATTTTGGGGACCAAAATACTCCATAAATGTGGAGGTATGATCTAGAATATATCATCATATAATTTTTCATCTATCTTAGCACTTTATGGGTGGAAAAATTGGAGGAATTGGCTTGTAGGGCCCATTTTAGTGGTAGGTCCTAGTTTGGAGATTTCAGTTCTATAACCTTTTAGAGCCATTTTAAGAAACCAAAATGCATTTTTTGGTGTAAAAAATTTGTAGTCGTAGATCTCATCTCCTTGAAACTGTTCTACACATTGATACCTTTCCAACAATCTGAAAATCCCCTCAATTAGAGCTTGTATGCAACAATTATGCTTGTCAAAAGTTGACCTACCTTGTTCACCACCATGGTATGAGTGGGTGCCACATCATCCTCATTACTCACATATGTCGGGATAGCCACATGTGGACTTTAAATAATATTATAGAAGGTCCAAAACCTTTCAGTAATTAAGGGTAAAGGATGCAAAAACCCTAACCCTAGACAACTCTCAGGATATGTTAGATATATTGTTGCTAGGAGGAGAAAACATTACATTCTTTATCATTATAATAGTTCCATAGTCGAGTACAAAATCTAGGAGTGGTATTTTGAGAGCATAATAGAGGAGGAAGTATATTATGTAGAAGCCATTCATGTCATAATGTTATTATAGGAAACTCTACAGTGAATGTGATTTTATTTCTATTTTCATTCTCATAACTAAAGAAAAGAGAGAATAACATAGATATCACCTTCTAGCTGGGTTTTATTCTATTATGGGTTTCCCATGATATATCTAGTTTTTATTTATGTGGATGATGTGTTTATTTTCTAGTTCTTTCATTTCTCTTTCAGATATTTCATAAATTCGAGAATTAAGCTAGCAATGATTAAACTGGGTTATATGGAAATAATTTTCATAATCTAAGATTTGATAATTTTACAATATATATTTTCATGACTTGTTCATGTGAAATATCCATGGTACTTTAAATATCATTTCTCCCCTAGCCATGTCCAAGGCCCCGAGACCCATACTTAGTGCTAAAAAACGCTAGTGGTACCTATATACCTAGTTAGAGGCTAATAGTTCCCTCAATAGGTAATTTGTGTCTATTCAAAGTGCTTTTATTGACCCAAAAATCCTATAAGATTCCTTTAGGGACTAATGCTTGAGTTTGTTCCTATAATGATATCCAAGTTCTAGAGAGTCATACTCAATGTTCAAAAACACATAATGATGAATATTCACATTAGGAGACCAAGGATACCCTTGAAAGGTCCTTGGTGTTCAGTGAATATATTGTTGATGGCCTTAGATCCCTATAAGACTCCTTTGGAATAATCTTCTTAAACATACCTTGTCAATACTTAGACAAAAAATTCCACACGTTCTCTAGGAATGTGCATGAGTTCCTAGAGTATGGCTGCATTATTTTCATTGTTTTTTTTTTTTTCTTGGTAGGAGTGAAAAGTCTACCATACATGTTCGTTGATTTTGTTTCCTTGGACTTATACATTAAAAGCTCCATTTTTTTGAATACCTCTCAATATCTCTACTTTTGTCCTTATCTTTTCATAGGCTACACAAATTCATTGTTGATGAAACTACATACACATATAGAGTTGACCAAGTAGATTCCAAATATATATATATATATATATATATATATATATATAATATTTTTACTATTTTCAAGATATTTTTTTCTTGATATATATTATAATCTCAAAGTACATACCTCTTTTACTTATGCTATAATTTTTTTTCCTTAACCACTTTTAAAATAGATTATACGATGCACTAGTAGATATCGACATACATGCTCATGCATTTGTCATGAGTAATTAAAAACATGAATGTAAATGATTACACACAAACAATAGCAATTAAACACACATAAAAACATTTATATATACAAAATACAAAGTAAATTGAACTTCCAATCATAGAATTAAAACTATAAATGACATAGTGATTAAAATACTCATCGTTTAAAATGTTTAATACAACTAACTTTAGACGAAGGACATTCCTCCCAAACATAAGCTCTGTTGCACTAAATGTGTTTGTAACAAGCCATGTTTGAGCTTGGGATATGAGTCCAAAAGGACAAAGATGATTAGTAATACTGCAAATAAATCCAAATAACATTCACAGAGAAAGACAAAAACATCACAAGATTTCAATAAGAAAAATGAACCATTTGTATTATTCAGTAGAATAGACATCCTTTATATAGGATAGGCTGAACATACAATGGTTCTAATCAAAAGTGTATCAATTATAAATAACCAACAACTAGAAAAGGTCCCAAACCCTAACAATTATCTTAGTTCACCAATTATTGGTCCTTGGGACTTGTGCCCAACCTCCTAGGTAGAGATACGCTTCATCTCGCCTTTGTGTTGAAGTGTGATGAATCTTTAAGGAGGTTCACATTTTTGGTAGAACCACTTTGGTGTGCCTCAAAATGTGTGCTCTTCTCCTTGGGGAGTGCACCTTTAACCTTCTGAATTCCTCCTTGTTTAATCTTATAAGTGTCTCGACTTATGTGGGAAACTATGGAAATTGTTGAGACATGGAAGACCATAATAGCCATTTAGCTTGGGATGTAAGTATCTACCCTTGCGTCCCGCTATAAAGGAAGTGTGTTGTTGAGTGTGAGTAGTGACGATGCATGTATCCAACACTATATCATGAAGGAGAGGTGGTTGGAAATATGTAACCAACTCAGAGGGGTGCGATATTGTGACCTCTTCTTTCAGGAGGCTAGGCTCATACATTTGAGACTGTTCATATTTATTACATCGTGAATACCCAACTCAGGTGGAAAGTCAAGGCAATAAGAATTGTCTCTAACTTGTTGTAGAACTTTCTAAGGACCATAGCAGGGGGCTTTTATTTTGTTATAACACTAGGAATAAAAGTGTTGATAGTCCATGTGAACCCATACCTTATCCACATGGGAAAAAGGGAGTGGATGTATGTGCACATCATGACAGGCCTTATAACGTTGTTGGGGAGCCTGAAAATCCTCATAAACTTGAGCTTGTTTATGACCCAAGGTTTGCAAAAAGGATGAGGCAGAGGTTTTCTCTTTTTGTTTTTGAGTACCAAAAGGTTGGAGCTATAAAGGAAAATCATAGGGGACATCAAGTTGATACCCAAAACAAGATTTTAAAGGGGACAAGACACTAGAAACATGAACTTCACTATTATAACTATTTTGGACAATGTGGAGGGTGGCATCCCACTATTTAGAATTGGTATAATGAATGCAAAGGGCATGGACCAGGATATGGTTAAAAACTTTGACTTGTCCATCTGTTTGCGGATGGAAACAAGTGGATTATTTGAGGTGACACCCCAAGAGAGACCAAAGAGTTTTCCAAATTTTAACGAGGAAACGAGCAACACGATCAGAGATAATGATGGAGGGGAGACTAAAATGAGTCCACACATGAGTGAAAAAGAGATCCGTAGTTTGAGAAGTATTAGTTGTCTTAGTGCAAGGGGAAAAAATGGCCATTTTGGATAAGCAACACACAACCATCCAAATCGCATCATGATGACGAAATGTCATGGTAAGATCGGTGATGAAGTCCATAGATATATATTCCCAGGGAAGGGAGGGAATATGTAAGGGTTGATACAGGGAATACTTGCGATTGGTTGGATTATGTTGACTACAAAGGGTACAAGCTCAAATAAATTTCTCAACATGGCACTATAAAGTAGGCCAAAAGATTTGATATTGAATATGTTGAGTAGTTTTGAATGTGTCAAAGTTCCTACCATAATAAGAGGTGTGTGATTTGTGAATGAGAACAAGGTGATTATCAGTAGTAGGCACACATAACATGTCAAGATTATACAAATAGCCATTCTGAATGTGGTAGTATAGGAAATGGGTTTGTTTAATGATAGTAGGTTGTTGCAAGGCAATCCAGATGGAACTAAAGAAAGGGTCAGAGGCATACAAAAGCTTCCAATATTCGTAAGAAACACAACAAACATACAATATTTGAAGTATCTGAGGAGGGGGGAGGCTAAGAATATCAACCATGTGATTGGTAGCTCCTTTCTTATGTTTGATGACCAAGTGGAACTACTATAGATAAGAAACCCACTTCAAGTCACATTGTTCCTGGAGCTTAGACTGAGAATTAATAAAAATCAAAGGATTATTAGCAGTATGAGGAATGGTCTCCTTACCCAAGATATAGTGGCATTATTTTTTTAAATATTGGACCAAGCTATATGATTCATTATCGTAGGTATTGTAGTCTTGTTTTTCTTGAGCCAATGTCTCATAATGATAAGAAATCAGATGTCCTCATTTAAGAACTACACCAATCACATGTTTAGAGGAATCAGTCTCAATTCCCAAAGGTTGTTGAAGATTGGGAAAACATAGGACAAGTGTTGAACAAAAGTCCTCCTTAAGGTGGTGGAATTGTTCCTGAGCCACCGAAGTCCAAAGAAAATTGGACTGATTGGCCAAATGATGAAGGGGCTTGGCCAGCTGAGAGAAGTGAGGAATGAGTTTCCTATAAAAATTGATTCCACCAAGAAATATTTGAAGGGATAGTGTAGACTAAGGAGCAATCCATTATGTTAGATACTGAACTTTAGGAGCATCAAGAAAGACACCTTACTAATCGAAGAAAAACCCCAAATAAGAGGCAGAATTCTAGACAAAGGAGGACTTGCATTCCTTGACCTGAAGGTGATTCGTACACAACAATTGGAGTATGTTGTGCACATGTTATAAGTATTCCTCCCAAGTCTTACTAAAGACGAGAATGTCATCCAAATAGATGACCAATGTGATGCAAAACCCCCTTCTCTCCTAAATATTCCACGACCTCCTGATCAAGGATATTCATCTCTTGAGATGGATTAGCTCTTTCATGCCTTCAATGGCCCTGGAATGCTTTACACAGGCCCCTTTTCCTATGTATCCATAGGTCCTATGGAACCCACAATCCCCTTCCTTAAAACTTTTACAAACTATGAGTTTATGGGCGATAGATCCTTTCTGCTCATCCCCCTCCTTCACGTGACCTTGGCATATGGTCTAGTGCTAAGCATCATAATGCTTCACAACTTCAATTTTTGGTTTCCTTGCCTGCAACTAGTCTCTTTCTACGCGAACTTTGAACCAGTGGAGTTACTTAGAACTAGATCTACGGTTCATGCCCCCTCCGATAACCAATGACGATGATCTATTTGTGCTTCATGACTTCACTATTTCTATATTCTTGACTCCCCTATACTCTAAATTACCCGATCCGTGAATCCCCGAAAGAACCCATGGCTAACAACCATGTAACTTTTCCCAGATTCGATGACCTGACACGATATCACTTCCCTTGAACGGATCTACGGTCCATATGGACTTCGGGTTTTGTAACTTCAAAATATTTTCTTCCCTCACAAACAGAAACCTCCAAACATGCAAAGTCTGAGAAATTTCTAGGTGTAACCTCGTCGTAGATTTTTGAGATCTAATGAATGTTCGTGATATTGATTCCTTCTGAAGGGATCTCAACCGTCAATTTGAATATTTCAACCTATTTTTCCCTTCCTATTGAATCTTGGTCGTTGTATCTCCTGAGTTTGATTCTGATGCACTCCTTTTGAACTCGGAATCTATGACGAAATCTAGAATTAGTGATTTCTTCAAAAGAAATCTCTCTATGCACTCCTTGCACTTCGCAATCCCATTCTTGACACTTAGTTGGTTCCTAACCTTGTGAAATCCTTGCAACACTTGGCCTAAGCTTCCCATTACCTCTTTCGAACTTCACTTCTCAAAATCTTTGACTCCTCCGAGGGATAATTCGACACTTAGTCAAACTTTGAATCTGTGCACTCCTTGCATCAGGTTCTTACGCAAGACTCAGCTTCTTGCGAGAGACTGTGCATGACTTGAAGAAGTCCCTTCACACTCCTTGAAAATGGAAATCTCATGCTATCCCTTCTGAAATTCTAAGTCAAAACAAACTCTGTCACTCCTTGCAGTAGATTCTCACGCAAGACTTAGTTTATTGCGGTGACTATGCACACCTTGCAGCAGTCCCTTTACACTCCTTGCAAACGGAAGTTTCACAGTAGCTCTTCTGATATTCTTGGTCGAACTAGACTCTATCAACACACTCCTTGTGAACTGTATGCACACCTTACATGAACTCAACAAAGAGAAACAATTGAAACTTATCCAAACACTTCATAGTTTCATATACTCAACAACATAACTCATTCATTCATGAAAGAAAAATAACAGGGAATTGCAAACAATAGCAACACCATGCATTGGATCAATTTTCCTCTATTATATTCATTCAAATAAAAATGGCTACAACTATAACAAAGCAATAAATAAAAATGAAACAACAACTAAATCACAACAATATCCTACTAACTTGCAACAACCTCATTCCGGCATACAAAACCTCTATTTATTTCATAGGGTTATTATGGTTCCCTCTGACTACTCGTCTCTTCAGAAAAAAAACCAACTGCTACTTAAGTTCCTTTACATTAAATTCTAGGATTGAAATTCTCAGATCACTCATGATAATTCATCTCCCGAGTGTTTGATCTTCTTCAATTTATGATCATTCCAAAAGAATATTTACAGGAACCGCCAACAGTTAAGATTTTGAAATGATTCAAAGGCACACTAAGGCACTAAGTTTCCTATCCACATGTTCTTTATGACGATGCTCCTGCAACATACTCCCTTGGATAAAAATTCATGGACTCCTGCCCATGAGTTCCTGCATTGACTGTCCATGTTTCTAGATATCATCTTCATTTACCCAACTGACATCTTCTACT
>SNQJ01S0097705.1:31083-42948 GCA_010110895.2 Picea sitchensis | reverse complement strand
TAGATTGGTTTATTTTCTTTTATAAAATGAATAGTCTTGTTGAAGGGATTGGATGCATATGGAAATTACAATAGAGATGATAATTATTGATATTAGTACATGAACGATACTTGTATGTACTAGCTACGCATGCATTTCTTGCACATGTACACTAGTACAAATGAGTTTCTTGGCTTACTTACTAATAATGACGGTTATTTGTTATGAATGTGTGAACCATGTTTCTTTTCCCTCGTATCATAAAATACCTTAACTTTGGGACGAAGTTTGTTGAAGGGTGGGTGTATGTAACAACCCTAGTTAAATAGTTACATAGGGTTTGTCAAGTATAGTTAATTAAATAATTAACTATCCTAATATATTTTAGTTAGACAATGATTATTTATTAATAATATTAATTAATTAATTAATTAATTATTAATTGTTTATATATGTTGATTAATTGATTAATTAACTCATTAAAGGTTAGGGTAATGAATTAAGAGCTTAATCATTTTTATTTATTTATTATAAAACTTTACGTATGCAGGGGGATGAAGCATTGAGTGGAGGGATAAGGTAATAAATGAAAGAATAAGGTAATAAATGGAGGGATAAGGTGGGTGGCATTAAAGGAGGGTAGGATTCGGTGAATGGAAGGGGATATGACTGGGCAGAGGCCTTTAGGAATTGATTTTGAAAATTTGGGAGAGGAGCATTATTGCAGGAGAGGACTGTATTTTCTGAGGGATATTTTTTGGTTTGGAGTTTGGGTGAACTATTGCAGGGGGCACCATCTTGTTGGGAGTTTTGGGCTCAGGGGCCAGGAATCCTCATGGAATCCTGGAGCTAGGGAGTCGAATAGGCTGCTCCTAGCTGGCTGGGTGGTTAGTCGGTTTTGGGTAGGGTTTGGTCAGAGCATTAGGCAGATTTTTGGGCAAAGCAATAGAGAAGACAGCCGGATATTGGGAAAATAGCATCAGCCAGAGGTATCTATATTCATGAATTTGCTGGGTTATGGGGTTGTTATGTAATTTATTAGATTTTTGTTCATAAATTTAAATTTTTGTTGCTTATATGTTGAATATTGAAATTTCTTATTGCTTATACGTCGAAATGCTGAATGAAATTGCTTATTGCTTATGCTAAATAATCTTAATGTTTAAATTTACAAAAAAAATTAGGCTTTGTTAAACCAGGCTCTTACACTTAGAAGAAAATGTACAAGCGACATAAATACATAAAAAACATGCTACCTATTATGGAGTCATCATAATGTTGGAATGAGTCTTTAAACTCTATATAGTATATGTGGTCGTAACTATTAAATAGTGAAATTCATATTCAATATGGATTTTTCCCTTATGTTCTTTCTATTAAGAATTGAATTTACAAGTAAACTAGCTATCCTTGGAATCTTGGTATAAAATTATCATAAAAACATAATCTTACAGTGGAACTCTATACCATAGTGAATAGAACCTAGAAACTAAGATTTAAACACTAGAAGTCGGAACTCGAATACCTTTTTTGAGTCTGGCGATAGCTGGATCTATTTACTGCGAAAGATATGAATCCTGCAATGGAACACGGGAATTAGAAAATAGGATTATGAGGAAGCAAATGATTAATAGAAACGAAATTATTTTTGAGAGCTAGAAAACAACAAAATTTAAATATGAGAGAGTAAGTCATATATGGGAAGAATCAACGAAATTAAATACTGAAGAATCAACACAAGTTTAATACTTATCTTGAGGTTGGAGTGGGGGGGATTTTCCCATCAGTGTCACTGAGCGAATCTATCGACAACCCAAAGGGGGGGAGTAGATCCAAAGAAGTATGATGGGTACCCTCGCAAGGAAACAAGGGCCCCATCATTAGTTTTGTAACCGAAAAATTTTTAATCGAATGCTGCAGAAGGTAAATAAGAAAATAGAAGAGTGCTAACATTTACTAATCAAAATGATAAATTTTGATACATTGTGGTACATGAACATAGAGGCGACTACCACCCAACTGGATACTTCAATTATATTTTCCCCTTACGCTGAAGAAATGCAAATAGATAGACTCAAACACATATTTCTAGAACAGAGGACTTGGAGCAAAATCCTTAAATAAATTTTGATTCTGGAACGATTACACGCAATGGGATCCTTTTGATTATAACAATTTCTATATAGTATGAGTAATATGTATATATTTAGAGTAACGAATCTATTATTAAACCCTGCACAATAACAAGCAAACCTTATTGCATTCATAGGAAATGGGTTACAATGTTTAAGTTCGAGGGAGAAATAATGCACATATTCCTTGGATGAATAACTTCATTACAAAGTCGACGGTTTGGGGACCCATTCCGGTTGTCTCTTACAAAATCCAAGAAACTCATCACATAGTAAGTCATGGATTTAAATATAGACTTACGCTTTCAGTAAATACATAAGCAGACTTAAGAGTGACTGTAGGAACCAAATAAATCCTTTAACCAAGAAATTATCTGCGAGAGGTATGCTGGGAACATTTTAAACAAAAATGAAAGTGTAACCAAAGAAAGAATCTCGATGTCATGGCTCAGCCAAGAAAACCCTCATACCTTTGCGAGCGGAGGTTTTCAGCTCAGTAAACTTGGTTCTTTAATACAAGGGTATCATAGAACGAGACTGAAGGTCTAATATTTATTCCTTAAAGGTTAAACATAAAACCATTGAAGACCGAGGATAAATTAATAGTACATTTTATTATAGAGAAGGGATTTAGTACAGTGAGACAACCAAGGAGCTGCGAACCATTAAATAAAATCCTGTAAAATCCTAGTTCAAGAACCGAAACTAGAGGGACAAAGAAATATGATAAGCGACGTAGAGAAATGAAAACCAATTATAGTACTAATGCGATGTATGGGTGCATGATTTTACCTGTTCAAGTGCAGTAGGAACATTTGGATACCTGGAGCCTCTGCCACCAGTATTTAGGATGAGACTACCACAATGTTAACTAAGAATGATTAACAAACATTGCGTAGGGAAAAAACACGACATCTCTGGAGGGAAATGTTACAATGACCTACCTCAGTATCGCCAGAGTAGTTTTATTGAGGGCTACAAAATAGTACCATGTCATGTGACACAACGGAGGTGGTTGGCCTGTATTGGACATAGTGGCCGATAGGTAGCTCCCGGGAGGTACTGTTGCAGGCAACCATTAATGGTTTAGACAGAAAATTTAAACCCGCATTTGACATCCTTGATTTGACTTCATACTAATTTATTACAAAGTATGAGGGTAGTTAAGTAGGGTTACAACCATACCCTCTAATCGCACCATCTCTCGTTTAGTTGAAGGTGTTACCTTCCACACCTATCGTATTATCAACTTGGATGGGTAACGATTTCATTGGGGCATTCTTAACGATGCCAACTAGTCGTCATATGACTAACAGTTCATTAATGTTAAACAATTTTGGAAGGCAAACTATATTAATAATGATTAGGAGTTTAATCATGACCAGTGTTCACAAGGCTTATTGTTCGGCCAGTTAAAAATAACGTAAAATCACCATTATGTTAAGGCATGTAACTTTATTGTTAAAGGTACATGTTTTAAACTCAAAATTTTATAGACCCTATATGATACGAGCAATGTCTATGCATAAGGATCATTGTATTTCAAGTGGGGTCTTCTTTTTACTCTAACGTTGACCTTTATGCATAAAATGGTTATAACCCTAAGGGTCCTATATATATTATAAACGTTAATACATATAGGAAAGAATTTTACTTCTAGTGGGATTTAATGTATATAAATGTCAATGTTTAGAGTGTAGAGATAGTATAAGGCTAGTAGGGTTTTACTAACCTTTACTACTCATATTAAATATGTTAGTAATCCGAGAGGCTAAGGTATAGCGAAGTTACCCTTGATGCTTTATTATGTATAGAATTGTTGTGCAGTGTGAAATAACTCAGAGGTAGAATCTGTTATAATGGCATTAGTTGTATTGATAACTGAGAAACATAAACCTTGTGAAAGATAATTAGTGATGACAATTTCCTTCTTATAAGAACTATAAGTATTTTGAGATAAGTTGTTTGAAGAAAAAGGAGTTTTAATGTCCCTGATATTTTTTTTTTTTTAATTTGGTAAATTTGGGGAACATTACATCATGTTCACCCTTGGCTAGAAGTGGCCTATCACATAATCAAATATGTCACATGTGAGGGGAGGATGAGTGTAGTATATGCATAGCATTTTAGGGTTCTCCATCAACTCGGGCATTGCTTCGACCAAGAACTAGACAATAACCTAAGTCTCCCTTATTTTCTCCTTCAATATTTCAAGGAGATGACCACCAAGGTAAAAAAGTGAAAACATGATTTATTGGCCCACCATGCGCTCATCAAGCCAATGGTATCATATTCAATAAGAAACCTGAAACACATAATTCTATGGGAATATTTCGTAGACATGGATCAACAAGAATTCTTGGAGGCACAGACAAATATGAGTCAAGAAGAAAAAGAAAATGATGATAAATATAAGAATATAAGTATACATAATCCCTCAAAGTAACACAAAAAGAAGAAATCAAAAGGTAGAAGAGGAAGACAAGGAGGTCGATGACACTTTGACAACACTAATAACCCCCTCTTTCATCCCATTGAAAATCACAAGTTCCGAACCTAGTCAACATAGGAGGAGAGGGTTCTACAGGGTAAAAAATATTCAAAAGCAGGGCATCCCAAAGTTAGTAACACCACTCTCCACTACAACCCAAGTTGAGGAATTGAAATAATCCCCTAGCCCAAAAGGATTTCAAGGATCCAAAGGAAAATCACCACAAGAAGAGACATAAACCATAGAAGAGAAGACACTACCAATTGAAGGGACTTCCAAAACTGAGACACCTATGGAAAAGAATATTTATTCCACCCTACTATAGTTGGAGAAATCCAAGGTTGAAGTTATCAAATGGATGAGGATGGTATAGAGAAACAAAGGAAAGTAGAAAGAAGAATCCCCTTAAGAAATGGAGAAGAAACTTCAACACCTGCAAGAGAAATTTCAGATAATGACCATGTAGAAAATTGAATACAGTAAAAAACTAAGGGTGGAAAATAAAAAACTAAAACATAAATTGGATGAAGCAAGGAGGGAAGTGGATGATAGGAATGAAAGGATATATATCATGGAAGCTACAGTAAAGACCATATCCAAGGTGTCCCTAGAGATGTTGGAGTGCAAGAATCTTCCTAGGGTATATTCATGGTTCCTTAAGGAGCAATGGCACAAAAATCAAATTGTGAATTTGGCCCAGCTAGTGAGATAAAACCTTACCACACCCAAATATTTCTTGGATTCCTACCAATACTACAACATGGAAGAAAAGGAAAGGATGTGGGATTTTTACTTACACAACATCATCCTTCCAAACCCCTATTGATGGAACCCAAATCCTTATATAGGGTATGTTCATATGATGGCCTTTTCATCCTGGTTAAGACATGAAACGATGAGGGAAGCATATATGAAAAAGTACAAGAAGGATGAATTTCAGAGCCCACTACGGATTAGAGATGAAGCACGTAGGCTAAGAGATGTCATAAAAAGCCATAACAACCGCTCCATAGACAAAGAAATAGTTCCAATATGGACAACCAAGCAAATAGAAGCAATGAATAACCTAGATGATAAACTGAGACTCTTAGGTCATGAGGCAACATAATATTTCCACAAGGAGTGGTACTCCTTGTCTCACAAACTGCATATTAAAGAAACGCATTCTCCCATTGCTCTACAAGTTATTTTCATCTAAACACATTGGTACAATGAGGTATTAAGGAAATTGGAAACAAAGTGGATTGGACTAAGAATGAACCCTTCTCTCCTTCCTATAGCACCAATGGTTGACATCAATAACGAAAGGGAAGAAGAGTAATGGGACAATATAGTAAAGGCCAAGGGGTACCATGAGTAGCAATCCACCAAAAAATATGTAGCATTGGATATAATGTAGGAACAAAGTGAGAAACATGCGAATATACAACATTGGGATGTTGGGCAACAAAATTAGGATATGGAGCAACAACATAGCAGTGGGCAGGAAATCAACAAACATTAACAACAATAGTGAGAAAAAAAGGACAAGGCTTTTTTCACAAGGGTGTGAAATATTTCAATTGGGGGGTGATGATGGGCCACAATATTGACTATCTAGAAGGCCCATCATAGACACATTTTCACCATGATATGACTAATAATTGATTTTATTTGACCATGTTTAATAATAGTCATGGACACTATTTTATGTTGCTTAATTGAATAGTTTTTGAGGTGGAATTTAATTTGTATAATACCTTTTTTTATCTAATGTATATGATAAAAAAATGTGTGTAGCATCAATCAAACAGGGCAAACCCCTTTAAAAAAGGAAGATTCCAAGAATCAAGGGATCTTGTCCCCCGCCTAGCTCTAGAGAACTGCCAGTTTACTAATTATTACTCATTCCAAGAAAAGGTTTGAAAACAAAAGGATATTGATCAAGATATGTTGTTCCCCTATTTCCTCCTTGATCCAAGGGAATAGGTCAAGTTCCAAAGTGTATAAATATGCCTCTAACATAGGAGAACGAACAACCAAAATTATGAATATTGTGTTAAGTTTTGTTACGAAAGATTTTGTTGATACTTGGAGGTTTACTCCTAATGTAATACTGATATTAATGAAATAAACATGTCTTTGTTATTATCTTATTAGAGTTTCCTCAAGGTTCCTTGTTCATCTTGGGTAGGGCCCATTCAAGAGGGCTCAAGAACCCTATTATAATTTATTTATTTTGCATGTTAGTGTGTGATTATTTAGTCTTTTTCATTTATTTTGAAGGATTAGATAGTCATGTACAATAATCTCTAATTTATGTTATACTTTTGTTAAATATTATCTTCAATAGGTCTCCTATAGAAAATATTGGAAGCCTATTGGGATGCTCAAGGGTATCTTCTCAAGGATAAAAAACTTAGTTGAATCTCAATTATATTAACCTATCTTTGTCAATTATTTGGAGGACTTATGCAAGCTTTTTAGGACTCTTTCTAGCATCATGTAGGGGTTTTTTTGTAGGACTATTACAATTTATGTAGAAGATTCATGTAGGACTATTTTAGCTTAAGTTTCTTCATTTTCTCATTCATATTTTCATGAATTTAAAATAGATAATAATATAACATATGGATTGATATTGGCTCAAGTGTTAGGCATAATTTGGTTCAGTTAGTCTATGCAATCGTTCATCTTCTTTGATGCAATTTTCTATTGTGTAGTAGAATTAGTTTCCATGCTTTATAATCAATTTATTCTTTTCATAGCTCAATATGCTTTCTTTCATGCTAGTAGACTAGATCACTTTTACTAAATATAAATCAGTTGTTCTTTCAAATTGTCATCATTGGGATTTGAGGCATCACCAAGGATCGATATCCATAAAAATATTGGGATGGTGTTTCAAGAATGTTCTAGAGGAGGTCTAGTAGCTAAGACAATCTAGGTTTGAGTTGGAAATAGTGGTAATTTCCCATCCCTTTCTTTCTCATAGCCTAGCTATTTTCTTGCATGGTTTAAAGTTCGTCTTTTAGTTTTTTTCAAGGTTTATACCACTTGATAGTGGATGACGATGTATGCTTGGCATTGGGAATATGTGTCTGGGTTCATATTGGAATTGGAGGAAAGACGATGGATGACCTTAGGGATTTATTGCTTGTATTGAGTATGGTTAACTAAATGTAATAGCATATGGAATACAAGTTTTAATGGAATGATAAGATGGCTATATATGCAAAACAAAATGTAATCATACTTAATGGGTCAACATTGAATTGAACACTATAATGGAACAAATGAAATATTTTGAGGCAGACATTTGATGTAGAATGCTCATTATATAAATGAAAGGAACCATACAATGAATGCATTTTGAATATGTTATTTGGAAAAGAAAAACTTATATACATATTATATTCATGATACTTTGAAAAGGGTGGGTTAGGGTTTTGATTTCTAGAAGAGAGGTTTTCATCTTAAACAAACATAAAATATGTTTTGACCAACTGATAATATTAGTCATTTAAGAAGGCTAAGGTCATTATTCCATCTTTGTGATTTTTCACTTTTGACTTAAATGTTTTGTTTAATTTCAAACAAGATTCAAACAGATTGTTAATTTAGTGAAACTTTGAATGAAACATATGGAAAGTCATATTTTGAAATGAGAGTTTAAGTAATTATAATTAGAAATAATAATAATCAAGTAACTACTAACTCAACATTCAAGAAATCAAATTAAATCAATATTTCCAATTGTTAATCGTACTCCTAAATTAATGAACTTATAAAATATAAATTAGAATTTAAAGGCAATCAAGAAAATAAACACATTCAACATGCAACAATCAGTTAGTTAATAAAATGTTAATGAGTTAGTATAAATATCATCATTTCCTTCAATCTTTTCTCTTCAATACTTCAATTCCTCAAGTTCCTAGGTTAATCATTGTGAGCATTGAATTCATCAATTTTTTCATCTATCTCAAGGCATTCTAGCTATGGATTCTTAGCTCTCTAAATCACTTGGACTATAACATAGCTAAATCACTCACATATGATCAAAGAAAGTACAAGCCCCTAAAAAAACAAAGTAGGGAAGCTAAGCTAATTTTCAATAATGAATAAAAGAATTTCAAAAAAAACCATGGAAAACCAATAATGCACAACTTAAACATGAAATAAAGTACTCATAGTCCTCAGATAATTGAAGTCTAAGTTGATCAAGTCAATTCTCAAGTATCACATGATCTAATTTTTCACCAAAGAGAGGGGTGTGAGATCATACCTAGCAGTCGATTTTTCAACAAAACAATGCAACTACCTTCACATGTATTTCCCTTTATTAAGACTCATGCTCAATAAGGTGAAGAAATTCATGGTACAAGAAACTCTGCTAAGAAATCTAATCATTTCCAAAATATTATCAGAGATTGGACTCTTCCCTGATCGACCTTACTATGGTGGAGAGGCTCTCACTAAAAACCCTTAGGGTATGGTGTATAGTGGTATTAGTACCATCTTAACTCCTAGTGATTGTAATCACATTCAATAGTGGCACCCCTTCTACAAGGATCTTACCACCACCCTTACCTCTAGTGCACATACTTACCCTCAATAGTAGCATCTCAAGAGCCCAAAAATGAATGCAAGTAGCCAAGAAAAATATAAGAATTGGTACTCCATCAATGGGAAATACACCCCTAGCCTCTTAGTCCACTAAGAACATGTTAGATAAACCAATAATTTTCTGTACAAAGTACATAATTTAGATTCATAGTTTTCTTACACAAGTAGCAAAACCTCAAACTCCCATCTTATTGAAGAAATAGAGTGGGTGAATTTGGTTATAAATAAAGATAATGTATGGCTTTTTTTTTATGGAACAAGGCAAGGTCCATATGATAGAAGTAGTAATGATTGAGTTTGTATTTACATGGGAATGGTACAATTAATATGAAGGTAGGCTCTGGATCTGGATCCAATAATCTCATTGAACTTATAGTTTTAAGGATTACTGTAAAATGTGTCAAAGAGAAAAAAACAAATTAGTTCCAAGTGTATGGAAATTTTAGTTTGTTGATAAAAGAGATAAATGGTACATGCTAGCCTATAAATATTCATCTAAGTCCTCTATCCTAACAAATAATATTAACATGAAACCTATTTGAGTCAATTTTCTTTAAGTAAGTGTACACAATTTTTCTTTCTTGGATTAAAATGTCATATTCAAAGAAGGACAATACCTTGCAAACTTTCAATCTTATCTTGATGTGTTTGTGTTATGATCCTAGAAGACTTATGACCACTAATAATCATAAAAATTGTGATGTTTTCTTGTTGTTTAGAGAAGATACAAAGAAAAAAAGTTTTATAATCTATAACATTATATATGATAAATAATTATTGTTTTTTTTATTTTTTATTCTTTTAATAATTAATAGCTGAAAATGTATTACTAATTTTTTCTATAATGAAAGAGGTTTAATTTTTTTTATTTGTAAGTGTTACATCATGTTGAAAATGTAACTTCTCTTAAAAATGATTATTAAGTTATTGAGTTAACTATGTTTATATTTTACATGTAAAAACATAATTATATTATATTGTTAATTTCATAATGGTTTGTTATAGAAAGAAAATAATTTAATATACATTTTTATTTAATCAACAATATTAATTACTTTATCATTAATATAATCATTTTGTTATTTTATCATTGATATTATGTGGGATAAGAGACATCATACTTACTACTTTAAATTAATTTAAATGTATGTAGAAAATATTTGGTTTGCAACTTTGCTATAGAATCACATTGCTCCTACAGTAAAATTGTAAACATTCCTTCCACTGTAAAATCCAATACTGACTATTGGAAAATCTATAATTCAGACATTAAAATTGGAAACATTCATTATTGCACTCTGTCCAAGATACTTCTGACACTAAAATTGAAAACACTCATGATTGCACTCTGCCAAGGATAATTCTTACCTGGGATACTTAGAACAATAAAACTAAAAACACCCATTATTACACTCTGCCAAATATAATTCTTACCTTGGAGGACTGCAACCATTAATCCATCATCCATTATCCAAAGAAAAGAAAAAAGGTTATGAGTTTGAAAATGGCTTCTTCATCCATAATTATAACATTCTTTCTTTCTAATAAAATGGCTCTCTCAATCAACAGAAGTCCAAAATAATCCATAATTATAACATTCTTTCTTTCTAATAAAATGGCTCTTTCAATCAACAGAAGTTCAAAATAATGTAGCAGGTAGTATTTAACGTTATTGCAGAACAATTTACTTTATAACTTGATAGCTCACCACTATCTGAAAGATGAATATAATGATGATCAACAGAAGTCCAAAATAATGTAGCAGGTAGTATTTAACGTTATTGCAGAACAATTTACTTTATAACTTGATAGCTCACCACTATCTGAAAGATGCATATAATGATGTTCATACTGCAGGTGAAGCTGAAAGTCATTCAATGCTCAGATGAGGTCCGAGAATACCATGGACCCTTCCGTGGAGGCCCCTGATACCCCATATTGTTCTACATGCAGAGATTCATCATGTCGCCAATCTATGCAATGCTGCGAATATTGCCCGCAACTATTGTGCTGTGGAGTCATATCACCACAACCATAAATCATCCTCCTCTTTTATAACTCTGAAATAAAGTCACTATTTTGTTTAACTTAATTACTATAAATCCTACTATCCTGTTGTTAGGATGGATGGTGGGGTTAGAAAGAACGCTAATATTATTATTAGTGTGTCTATTCATAATCAGAATCTTACAATCCTACTGTTAGGATGATGGATGGTGGGGTTAGAAAAAACTCTTATATTATTATCAGTGTGTTTATTCATAATCAGTTTGGAAATGTTTTTGTTTTTTATTAGCCTTATATAATGGTATCATTATAATTATATTAATAGTTGAGGTGTATATATCGATCACAGTTGTAAAATAAAATCCATGACAGTATTAAAATCTATTCTTATGTGCAAATAGTTTAGATGTATATAGTGATAGGAGCTGGAGAGATTCATTTTAATCTGTGAGTATTTTCATTATTTATTTATTCTCATTAGTAAGCCTTGAGATCATTGGTAACCCTTGAGATTATATTTCGTTTATGAAATCAATTATAAAATATCAAAAAGTCATTTTTAATATGTTCTATGTTTTTTGGTTTTAATGGTTATTGAGTTGTTTTTTGGTTATTGAGTTGTTTTTTTGTTGGTCATTTTTAATATGT
>SNQJ01S0097705.1:0-25250 GCA_010110895.2 Picea sitchensis | reverse complement strand
ATAATAATTAGAAAGTAATAATAAGATTAAAAATAAAAATAATCAAACTTATTATTATAATAAAATGATTATTAATTATAATAAATAAATATAATCCAAATAATAATATTCTATAATATATAATATATGAATTACAATAATAAATTTAAACTATATAACATAACTATAGTATATAATATACTTATAATAATATATAATATACATTAAAAATAAAATATAACATAAATTTAAAATATGTAATATATTAATAATACTAATAAATTAAAAATAGATATCAAACCGTGTAATATAGTAATATATAATAATAATAAATTTAAATTATATAACATAATTATAGTTATGTTATAGTATATAATATACTTATAATAATATATAATATATATTAAAAATAAAATATAACATACCAGTAATATATTAATAACACTAATAAATTTAAAATAGGTAATATATTAATAATACTAATGAATTAAAAATAGATATCAAACCGTGTAATATAATTATAATAATATATAATAAATCTAAATTATAAAACAAGATATATTATTAATATATTAATAACACTAATAAATTTAAAATAGGTAATATATTAATAACACTAATAAATTTGTCCCCAAGGTGTAGCATAGTCGGTGACGGAGTGTGTTGTTAAGCCACTCCGTGTTGAAAAGTCACCGGTTAGAAACCTGCAGGGACAAAAAATCCAACCATGTTAAGGGTTGGTGTGGCTCAGGCCCCGGGTGATTTTGACTACTTAGATACCCCCGAATCGCGATTTCTCAAACCAAAGGTTAATCAATTAATCGATTCTAAAATAGTTCCATTGATCTCATTGATCTCATATAGGGAAAAAACTCTCTCTTCGGCCATGCTATGAAAAAAACTCTCTCTTCGAACAAGCTATGAAGGGGTCTAGATTGCTTTCCCAAGGATATGTATTATTATTAGATTTTTAATTTATTTCCATATAAGTGCATGCAGTGGTCTTTCGTCCTCAATATATGTGCACTCACTTCTCTCTCGTGCATGAATATAGTTATCCGTTGTCCTCAGTGTATGTGCACTCACTTCTCTCCCGTGCAAAGGATAGGTCTATTAGGGCTACATCGCTGCCCTTCGGAAATATGAACCTCCTAGCTTTTTCATACCCCTATGCAGACCAATCTTTGATTTCGACATTAGTTATTAGATATAAAACACATGTAATATCTTTAGATATATGAAAGTTGGTTCCTTTAACACAAAAACTAATAAACACAATTTAAATGTGCGTTGTTGTTTTCATATTACTTTTCACTAGCAAGTTTTCAACACTTGAAAACAACCATTGTGAATTTATGAATTTTACATAGTATTAAGTTTGAATTTTATCTTGTAGAAATTACTATTCAAATATATCAACATATCAACTCCCTCATACTAAACTATGAAAAGCCTCTCTCTCAATGTAATCACTTAATATAATATAAATACTTTTCTACATATCCTCTCTCAACACAATAATTAAATATAATATAATATTGGATTGCTTATAACCTAATAATAATTAAATATAATATAATATTGGATTGCTTATAGTCTAATAAAAATTAATAAAAAAAATTAAAGTATATACTTCTCAATTAATGGAATACTAAAGAAAGTCATGAAATTACAATAATTAAATATAATATAATATTGGATTGCTTATAACCTAATAATAATTAAATATAATATAATATTGGATTGCTTATACCCTAATAAGAATTAATGAAAAAAAAATAAAGTATATACTTCTCAATTAATGGAGTACTAAAGAAAGTCATGAAATTACAATAATTAAATATAATATAATATTGGATTGCTTATACTCTAATAAGAATTAATGAAAAAAAAATAAAGTATATACTTCTCAATTAATGGAGTACTAAAGAAAGTCATGAAATTACAATAATTAAATATAATATAATATTGTCTTGCTTATAACCTAATAATAATTAAATATAATATAATATTGGATTGCTTATAACCTAATAATAATTAAATATAATATAAGATTGGATTGTTTATAACCTAATAAGAATTAATGAAAAAAAATTAAAGTATATACTTCTCAATTAATGGAGTACTAAAGAAGTCATAAAATTACAATAATTAAATATAATATAATATTGGATTGCTTATAACTTAATAATAATTAAATATAATATAATATTGGATTGCTTATAACCTAATAATAATTAAATATAATATAATATTGGATTGCTTATAACCTAATAATAATTAAATATAATATAATATTGAATTGTTTATAGCTTAATAAAAATTAATGAAAAAAAATTAAAGTATATACTTCTCAATAGAGTATTAAAGAAAGTCATAAAATTACAATAATTAAATATAATATAATATTAGATTACTTATAACCTAATAATAATTAAATATAATATAATATTAGATTGCTTATAACTTAATAAGAATTAATGAAAAAAATTAAAGTATATACTTCTCAATTAATGGAATACTAAAAAAAATCATGAAATTACAGCCGATTACAAGAAATAAATCTTACTAACAAATAATTAAATTAATTAAATTAATCAAAGAACAAGAAAAAAAAGGAAAGCGCCACATTCAACTACTTCGCACTACAGGTTTAAGGTGATGATGTTAATTCTATCATCCGTTTCGTATGTGATTCTTATAAGAGTTTTGATGACGTTGCTCTTTTGAAATCTTCTTCATTACAAATTCTTTATCCAATTTTTTAATAATTCTTCGCGTCAACTACACGTCAACTACACAAGATGCTACCAATCCAAAGACACAATTATCGAAATTTGAATTTGGGCCAGTTACAAGTGTAGAAATATGAAGAATATGAGAAGAATGATTGTTGTTTGATGGTGTATTTTGTTATTTTATTTTTTTTATCAATTTTATTGTTAAATAAATCAATGTTTTCACCAGATTTACTTCGAGACAAGATCATGAGCTTTGATTTATCACCTTTTTAATTAAATATAGTAAAAGCAAAATTATTTATTTGAAAATCAAAACTACGTCTGAAATTAAATTAGAATAAACTCTAAATAAATAATGTTTATTTATTTATAAGCATAGTTCGCGTGTTAGTGTCAAAGTGATATATGGACTTTCATGCAAAGAATTAAGTGTGCATACTTTTTTGAGGATTAATTTTGATCTAAGGATAACTAGAGTTCGATTGTTGGGGAGGCTATCAAGTCTAGACGACAAGTCAAAGAAAGGAAAGAGTGGTTCTATTTTTGGTGTTTTTCTCTAGAGTTATGGCGTGGAAATGAATCCTTCAGTCGACATTGCTATAACACTATCAGACATGGAAGCATTAAACCTTGGACGCTTCGTGGGTAGAGAGATAGGTTGTATGGTAAAATACCTCCCAGCAACAACTGAAATATTCTTCATGGCCTCATAATTTGTGTATCCAGTTAATGAATTGAAAGATGAGAACGACGATGCCAATGCAAGTGATTGTGCAAGTTCCATTCACAAGGATATTCAATAGAATCTGAAATTTCGACAGTCAGGTAGCCAACGCTTCCGCCACCAGCCCCAGAAGCATCGTCGAAGCATCCTTTGTCATCTTGGATGCCAATTCAAAAAACACACACACAATCAAATCATTGTATGCAGGAAGGAAGAAAGCAAAGAAAGAACAACGCAAGGGAATGAGATCATTATTACAGTAAGCAATGACAGATCCTTCACTGGCAAAGACGAAGATGATAGCCGAGATGAACTCCGCGAGAGTAGATTTGAGAGTGTCTGAGTGGTAGGCCTCTTTGGACCTCCCCACTGCAACTCTTTGGAACGGGTATGGCTTGATGGTTGCCTTGAATTTTCCAGATAACGAAGATGAATGGTTTTCTTCTTCAACTCTGCGATGGGAGCATGAGCAAGGAGTGGTTTTTATATTGGAATTAGTGGCCTTTATTCCCAAACAGGGGTCCATCGTCCTTACAATGACAACTATATCTAAGTGGGAGACTTGTAGAGTCAGGTAAGAGATAGGTTGTATCGTAAAAGACCGCCTAGAAGCAATTGAAATATTCTTCATGGCCTCATAATTTGTGTATCCAGTTAAATATTTTAAAGATGAGAACGACGATGCCAATGCAAGTTATTGTGCAGGCTCCATTCAAAAGGATATTCAATAGAATCTGGAATTTCGACAGTTAGGTAACAACCCCATGCATACTTCTAATCTCATCCTCGAAAACCCCTCAGAAGAAACTTTCCATTTTAATGAATTTATGAGCATCTATCTTCAAGAGAGCGGGTATGAGTATCCCTCCTCCTGGCAACTTCGGGTAATTTTTTAAGTCGGGGGGTCGATCTGGGGCCATTGAAGTGCATTGCGTCTTGGGCCAAGGATAAAAGGAAGCAATAAGCAACGAATGAAAATGATCACTTGAAATGGACGATACCACCACAACTCGACTGCCTCAACAGATGATCGACAAATGAATAGCCTCCTGCGAGATACTTATTGTTGGAGAAGGAACTGTAAGTCATTCAAATATTTCTCTATTTCCTGCTAATTCTATTCCAGAAAACTCTGACTATATAAGGAGACAATGAATTTAAGAATGTTTTAGTAATTTACCATATAGCTAGCTTACCAGTGAAAATTGTCCTATCTTTCAACTATTGATTCAGATAGCAGAATGTCTAGCATATTGAATGGATAACTGTTGATTCAGATAGTAGAATGTATAACATATTGAATGGATGAGGGAGGGATTCCCTTTCTGTTGAAGATAACACACATGTACGATCCTGGGAGAAATCCTGGAGGCTACACCAACAATTCTAAGAAAAATAACCTGGGAATGATGGAAAAAAAACATGTTAGTATGGACTGGGTATGGACCAACAATAACAGAGGCCTAGGTAACAAACCGCTTTACAGACATACATTGTTTTTTTGAAAGGATGGAGAAGCAACACGTTTTCATGGTGGTGTTGGTTTGCAATAATAACTGAGGCAACCTCTTCTGACAAACCCATAGAAATAATGCTAAACTCGAACACATCGCACTTCTGCCTGGGTCTAGGCTACACAACATTAATGTGGGTGAAGACATCCCTCCGCCACTCCCTGGCTCCCATACCCAATGCCAATGTCAGACAATGGAACTTTAGCTTAAACCATCTTGTAACGCCTTGAAAACTGTGGAGTGAAATAATTGAAATCGCCTAAAACATAATGTCCCAACTATGGTAGGGACATAATAAACATACGGAGGAAAAAGACTACTCGATAGCATATACATGTTCACTTGCTATTCTAACTTGTCAAAGTCACTATCGTATAGTATGAAAAATTAAATTTATATTGCAAAATACAAGTAAGATCATTTTAATTTAAAAATTGAGGCTCCCTTATTTTAATTAAACTTACAACATTTTGTGATTTTTTTTCTATTGAAGTTATTTTGTTTTCTTTAATTTTCCACTAAAACCATGACCAAGTTGGGGCATGCAAAGTGATATCCTTATTATGTGTATTAATGTGTCTTATAAACATATTTGTTTTTATAATTTGTCTAATTATGTATGTGATTCGAATTTGATATAAGCTTTTAGAAAATTTTAGTTTAAGGGATCAACTCAACCATTTGTCATTAATATAGGTAGGCATTTGGTTAGTTCCATACTAGTAGGTGCCTTGCTCATATCCCCTTGAATGAGATACATTATTCTATGTTGATAGGCTTATTAGATATGTCATCCATGAATATGGGAAAGTATCCCTTGGATTTCCTCACATAGTTTTCATTGGAAAAAATTCCTTAACAAATTTGGTAAAATAAACACTCCAATCATGATGGTGAACATTATCCACCCTCTCAAAACTTTAAGATTATAATGTACAATTATCTAGAATATACTAAACCACAAAATAGTTGGTATGAACTAATTTAAACCATGATAAATAAATATTATGTAAATTCATTTTAATGTTTTACTTTTGCCATGATAGGCAACAAATTGTATAACACTATCATAACATTGTTAAGAAGAAAACAATACCCATTATTCACAGTTTTTTAATGGAAGAATTTTTTTGAAAATATTATAATCCAACTACAATCCATTATTAATTCTCAAAATGATTAGAATCGGGCTCCATGCACTTTACATAAAATAATAAAAAAATATAAAAAATAACATATTAATGTTAATTTACAAATGTTGTAAATAATATTTATAAGGTTGTAATCTTAAATAAATATTTTAAAATATATATTTTTAATAAAAATAATAATAATTAGTGAAATTTTTCAAAGTGAAATTGTATTAAAATTTATAAACATTTTAAATTTTACTATAATTATGAATATTTATATAAATATTTATACTTAAATACTATTTATATTATATTAAATTTAATAAATTTATAATTCAAAATGTAATAAATAATCAAATTTAAATTTAATTTATTTCCATTGTAATATCTTATTTTAACCGTNACAAAATAGTTGGTATGAACTAATTTGAACCATGATAAATAAATATTATGTAAATTCATTTTAATATTTTACTTTTGCCATGATAGGCAACAAATTGTATAACACTATCATAACATTGTTAAGAAGTAAACAATACCCATTATTCACAGTTTTTTAATGGAAGAATTTTTTTGAAAATATTATAATCCAACTACAATCCATTATTAATTCTCAAAATGATTAGAATCGGGCTCATGCACTTTACACAAAATAATAAAAAATATAAAAAATAACATATTAATGTTAATTTACAAATGTTGTAAATAATATTTATAAGGTTGTAATCTTAAATAAATATTTAAAAATATATATTTTTAATAAAAATAATAATAATTAGTGAAATTTTTCAAAGTGAAATTGTATTGAAATTTATAAACATTTTAAATTTTATTATAATTATGAATATTTATATAAATATTTATACTTAAATACTATTTATATTATATTAAATTTAATAAATTTATAATTCAAAATGTAATAAATAATCAAATTTAAATTTAATTTATTTCCATTGTAATATCTTATTTTAACCGTTAAATCATAACATAACATATTCCATATAAAAAAAATTAAGGATTTTGACAGCGATTAAAATAAGGAAGTTTTTAGATTTTTGTATAAAATTTTGGAAAAAATGCAATGTCATGAAGATACCGAGAGATCACAAATGATGAAGTGTTGTATTATTTTCTGCTTCTTCAATGGTTGCACATGTAATCGTATTGTTAACGTACGTTTACGCTACTCCTCTTCGCGTTAGCGACCCATCTTGTCTGTGCAAAAGGTTGTCATGGCCACCGCCCTTGGGCTACCAAAGACATAATAAGAAAAAGCACATCATTTTTTAAATGAAACAACCAATCATATAAGAGATAAATAAATTTAAATATTTTAAAAAATAATAAAATCGAATTCATAATATAGAACTATAAAACAATGTACAAAGTTTTGGTAAAACATGAGATTAATAATTGGTTAACTAGCAAACTCATCGCTATATACCAAGCTTTTCACATAGACATAAAGAAATAATAATAATAAATAATAATTTAAATTATATAAAATATTGATGTTAAAATGTATAATATACTACTAATAATATAATATATCTAAAAATTAAAATACCCATTTGGAGACTAAGAATATCCATTTGGAGACCAAGAATACCTTAGAAAGGTTTTCTGTGATGGTTCAAAATGTTTTTGTCGACTCTATATGCTTAGAAGCTTTCTTCAGGATTTGAGCCCTAGTTTTATTCTCTCGATCATGCCCAAGTATCCAAGACCTATACCCAATGCTCAAAATCTCGTAGCAATGCTCATATCCCAACTTAAAGGCCAAACATCCCCTCTAGAGGTCATCTATGGTGGTTTGAGTTGTCTATTATGATCCAACACCTTAAAATTGATAATAGTCAATGAATACTATCCACTTCAAGGGGAGACTCCTTTTAAAATATATCCAATTCATAATACAATATGAGACGAGATAAGACAATCCTAAGAGTAGGGCTCCTTGGTGTATATATAAGAGACGAAGGGTACAATTATAATGAAAGGGTGCAATGAAGGGTCCTAGCCTATATACAAATGTAACATTAGAAATGTAATAATTCAATATCTATGGTTTAATAAGGGGTTTTATACATAACATGGGGCTTTGTATGGGAATTCACATGCCACTCTCCTTCAAACAAGTGTTTTACCCAACACTTCACTAACCATAGGTGTTTCTACAAGAAGAACACATCTTACCATGTTGTCTCCTCCACTAGTAGGTTCTATCATTTGATAAGGTACTATGTAAATTTTTTATTTCTCATCTGCTTAATCCTTGTTTCGAGGATTGTTTGTAGTTCTAGTATGGTTTCTCCTTCTTCATTAATATCTGGTAAACCAATTTGGACTAGGATCTTATTGTCGATGACCTTCTTTAATCAAGAAACATGGAAGAATGTATGTACATGTGAAGATGGAGACAACTCCAATTTGTAAGCCATAATGTCAATCTTCTGCAAAACCTTATAGAGGACATAATATTTGGGTCTCAATTTATTGTCCTTATTTAGTTTCTTGAGGGACAATATTTTTTTTGAAGAACAAGAAGATGAAGAACATCAGATAGCCACGGATGACGAAACTCAGCCAGTCGAAAATACACCCACAATAATTGAGAAACTTTCACGGAAACAACTTGATCAACAACAACAAATGAGGAGGAGATTTCAAGAGTGAAAGATACCTGATCAATATGGTTATGATCCAACCGATTTCAACTATTTTTCTCCTACTCCTTGCAATATTCAACAACAAACAACATGTATATGTCTTTTGAGTCATGCCATTTCATATGATCCTCAACAATTCTCTGATGTTGTTGGAAAAACCGAATGGGAAGTTGCCATGACAAAGGAGTGTTCTTCCTTGATGAAAAATCACACATGGGATCTCATTCCTCTTCCTAAGGGATTGAAATTAGTTCACTGCAAATGGGTCTATAGAAACAAATATGTTGAAAATGGTTTTATTGACAAACATAAAGCACAACTAGTGGCCAAGGGATTTTCATATGTTGAAGAGATTGATTATTATGAGACTTTTTCCTCTATTTCCAAGATGAATTCCATACGTCTTGTGATTTCTCTTGCTGGCTCTCAAGGCTAGTAATATTACTAGATGGATGTGAAGATTTCCTTTTTGCATGGGGATTTACATGAGGATGTTGGGTGCAGTGTCGTTATTCTAGTCCATGCTTGCACATGCACCGACCTTCTTAACATTGAGGAGGTTTAGATCCATGGTTCGTCCAAAGTATGTCCAAAAAAAACTCAAAGCAGTGACATGTCAATCCTCTACCAAGGATGAGAAAGGTCTCACTCGAGATGCAAAGAGGATCATAGAGACCATAAGGCCTTGTGTCAGAGATGGAGATTAAATATAGAAAACACTACTACAACTAGCATCCATATAACTCATGTCTGACAGACTACTTTAGACCTAATAATTAAAACTATCCACACACATAACTAGCTCATTCACAACAGCCACAAAATATATCAAAATTTCCATATCTTTATTACTAGAAATATCATATCATATTCAAGACATAATATACGTTGAGCAACTGCTTAGGACATCCATAGGACTTTGTATCATTACTATCTATAACAATGGGAATACAATATGATGCACCATGCACCTTGATTTAGGATAAGATGGAACAAACAAAAAATAATATATTCACAACTTCAAAGGATTACAATAGGCTTGGAGTGAGCTCAAGGTTGATAGCCAATCCAATGTTTCACATACTAACTGGCTAACTCTTTTTCTAAGCTTATAGATCCTTATTGTCTCTTTCTTCTCTACTCCACTCGCTTGTCTGATCCAACTGCCTCACATGCTTATGGTTCCTTCCAGTGCTCCACATAAACTCTCTACATCAGAGGCAATCTTAACTTCCTGGCCATCTCATCTTTTGTCTTCCCCATGTCTTCATCTGCTGCTGGAAATAATCATTTGGGAGATTTCCTGATGATTATTTTCTTGATTCCTATGGGCTTCTTCTCGGTTTCCAACACAACTGCCAAAATTGGGATCAACACATGCTTGGTATTCCTTATACTTAGTGTGTTGCTAACAAAACTTGGTCTGATGCACATGTTCTGACATTTCTCTATGCATTTCCTTATATGCACACAAAACTATGAAATGAGTGTGCACAACTTCATTTGTGCATGTGCGCAAAAGTGGGCCTAAAAATTTGGGTGCCAACATAGGAAATTTGTATGGAGCATACTCTTGGTTTTGTGCATGACTCTTCTCTTATATGTAGGCTTCAACATTCATTGTATGGTCTCAAACAAGCTCCCCAATCTTGGTATGTGAATATGGAAAATTTTCTGATCACTTAAGGGTTCCAATGTTGTCATTCTGATTCTATTGTTTACACTAGAAGACAGGGCACCGATCTCCTAATTCTGGTTTTTTATGTGGATGGCTTAATTATCATGAGGATTTTTTCATCCTTGATTCAAAATGTTCAACAAACATTAATGGAACAATTTGATATGACAGATATTGGTATTTTGCACTACTTTCTTGGTCTATAGGATCATCAGTCTTCAAAAGGAATCTTTATTTTTCAGAAAAATTATTCCCTTGAATTACTTTTGCTTTGGCATGGTTGATTGTAAGTTGACACCTACTCCATTCCAATTAGGTATCACTCTTTCTACTGGTTTCTCTTCACTGATTCAATCCATCATTATATCAACAAATGGTTGGGGGTGTACTGTATTTGACTCATACACATCCTGACATCTCCTTTGTAGTTGGGCATGTATCTCGGTTCTCTCAGGAACCTCATGAGATTCATTGGAATTAAGCTAAGAGCATTCTCAAGTATATTTGGGGATCTACCAAGATTGTAATTTACTACACCTTGGATGCTTCTTAGCTTGAAGGTTTCACTAATTCTGATTGGGACGGTTATGTTGATGATCAAAATTCCACTTCAGGATTTTTTTATTGCCTTCAGTTTGCTCCTATTTCTTGGTCTTGTAGAAAGAAATCAACAATTGCATTATCATCTGTAGAGTCTTAGTATCATGTTGGTAATCTTGTTAGTCAAGAAGTCCTTTGTCTTCAACAACTATTGACAGAGTTTAGCATTTCACATGATCATCCCACTACTCTTTAGTGTGATAATCAAAGTGCCATTCACATCTCTCGCACTCTAATTGAACATCAAAGGACAAAACGTATTGATATTCACATGCACTTCATGTGGTAGCTCATCCAGGATGGTGTTCTTCACTTGGATTACTTGCCTACTAAAGAGAAGGTTGTTGACAACTTCACTAAACCTTTGGCATCCCGTCATTTTATTTAGTTACGATCAATTCTTTGGGTGAAGGAATTTATCCTTGGGGGTCATATTTAGTCCTCCCTCCTTCACTTCTTTATGTATTCTCTTTTGGGGACAATTTTTTTCCTAAGGGTTTTTCCTCTTTTCTCCAGTTATATGTGATTTTTTATATGGGTACCTTATCAGGACTTACTCTTAAGAACTATGTTTGTTCTTATTTTCTCCTCCCTACGTTTCTCTTATGGGGGGGTGTTAGTGTGTTTTTTTAAATCGTAGCTATTTCTAAACACATGACACATTGTGTGATAAGCTCATGTAGATTATTTTTAACTACCCAGCTAATATTAGGTATTTGTTGGGCCTCCTCAATCACATTAATTGAGGACTCTCTCATGTATTCCTATCAAGTGGAGATCAATAGATCACCTCTTCTCCTATAGGAGGTTTGGTTTTGCAGTCCTTGACATACCTGTTTCTTTTTCACGTCTCCTTCACACACACACACACACACACACACACACACACACATATGAGACAAAGGGTACAATTATAATGAAATGTTACCATGAAGGGTTCTATCCAACATACAATTATAACACTATAAATGTAATAATTCAATATATAGGGCTTAATAAGGATTTTTACACATAAAATGGGGCTTTTTTTAGGTCTTAGCATTGTCCCAAATGTATATCCCATTGTTAATATACTACTTTGGCCATAATTTATCATCCATTCTAGATACAATGGTTTTTGAATGATTAAAATGAATGGAGTCTGTCCCTCATCATATATGGCATCTTCAAACTCTATCTAGTAGAACACTTTATCAAGATTTGTTGCTTGCCATATACACACTTTGAACATCATTCTTTTCAAACATATATCGGGCATGTTTCAATCTCCTTTCTATATTGTCAATGTCATCATGAGTAAAAAAATAGTTTCAATAAAACTTAGCTTCACATGAAGTTACCTTGCCATCTAGTAATTCACGATGTTTATGATGTACACATTCAACTGACATTCCCAAAAAAAAACATATGTATGCCCATTGAAGTAGTTCATTCCTAACATGGGGTGCATTGTATGCCCTTGTGCCATCAAAATCATCAACCTCTTGTCCACGACAAGGTTTACCTATAATATCTATATGATTCATCCCAACATAAGTGAACATTCAAATAACATGTGCAACCACATCTTATATGCTTATCACCTGGATGACTCCTTGTACCCTTTTTCAGGGACTTTATCATTGGTGATTATTTATCATTCATGAGGATCAACAAGTATTAGATCGAGCTCTGCAACATTATATGATTCAATTTATTATTAGCTAAAATGAGAAATGTTAAGAACCATGCAATGAGCCAATAAACCTGGTGTAGTATGTCAGTTAGATGTACACTAGTTATCATCTAAAAAAACACGATGCCCCATGATTGGGTCAGTGCATATTGCTTAATATTTTCCCACTAAAACAGTCTCCACGCTTTGTCATATTTTCCCTACAATTGCATTTTGTCTTGCAAGGACGGAATTCATGGCTTTATAAATATCATTAATCTATAGTATTTGATGTTGTGATATGTTGTTATAAATGTTGAGGGAGATGAAAATGAAGGTAGAATTATGGTTCTGTCATGTAATAGTATTATTATACTGCCTTAGACAACATATAGTATATAATTTTCATTGAGTTTCATATTATTTTTGCTTTAACAGTTTGTGTAAACTTTAACAAATTGACTAGATTATTTTTTAATATAATAATAAAAAAATACTAATAAATTTAAGGTCTTATTGCCGCATTCACTTTTCAAACTTCAAATTAATTGCAAAGAACAAATTCCCATACCAAAAAAACGATTGTGCTTGCAAACTTCTGAATTGCACTATCGTGTTGGGTTCTGGATTGCATCCCCATCGTGTCGGTCTTGGCATGAATCCCCACATTCCAAGGTGTGGGTCCCTGTATAGTAATCAGAACCTTCTTTACATGTTGACAAACAACAACATCTGACTTTATTACAATGAATTAACACAGAGGAAACATGTTAAAACCCGCTAGACGTGAATATTCCAGTCATCTCACAAACTATTCTACGCAATGTTGAGTATGATATTTGGCACATTCATCGCATTCCTCTGATGGTATTCTGCATAATGTAGAATTTGTGGAATAAATTAAAATTGGATAATATGAGCACCATTTCATGTGACTTCTGGATTTTCAGGTGGAACCCATTTTATATGATCATGGTCATTACCTTAACCATGTTGGTATCCTTATTTATTTTGTTTATTATCCTTTTTATGATTTTTTTAACTATGGGATTTCAGCTAATGGTTGTAAGTCAAAGCTTAAGTCAACCACGGAAAAAGGAAAAAGTTAATAGGTTCAAACGTGACATGTGTCACCACTGCAAGGGTGAAACATGGCTTGACTATACAGGTTGTATAGGTGACATGGCGACACATGGAATACATGTGACATGGAATATCTAATTGGTGGATCACTGGGAAATGCATACAGTCTAAGTGAACCAGTTATATGTTGACAAGTGGTAATGATAAGCCAATGAGAAGATGCCACATGGGAACCTCCGATTGGCCAATTATGGTTAATGGTTATTAAAATTTTGGGAGTTTGGAGGACTGAACCCCTAACCTCCCAAGACCCTATCCAAAGATCCATTACCATTGCGCCACACATATGTTTCTTAACCATATGTGTCAACAAAAATATTTCACCTCGGTCAAAGGATTGGTTAGCGGCAAAAAAGGGGCAGAGGGATAAATCCCTTCACCCATAGTTATAGCATATGTAAAACCATGTAACCATGTGTCAAACCACGGGGGGATAACTATATGCCACTGTAAATATGGTTCTAACCATATAACCAACAAAACAATGGATATACTATTAATAACATATGGTTGCAACATAACACAAAAGGAGGAGAGGTCTATGGCTTGGAACTCACTACCTTCTCCCATTTGTTCCAATATCTTAACCAATTGCACCAAGGGTGCGTTTTGTTTTGAAATCATGTCAAATAATAGTTAAGGTGAGGCACAAAATCTGGAGGGAGGTTAAAGGGCCTACACCCTATTTAATGGAACGTGACCTTAGGCAAGGAGATGAATCATAATTATGTAGAATAAACTCTCAAAGTATGTGCTCGAGGGTACCTAGACTTGAAGGTTGCATCGTTAATGCGTGCCACAACATTTTGACACAAAATTTTAAGAAACTTATACTTATTTTTCACGATTTTAACAATGAATTCAATGGTGTACTCTATTTTTTAGTTTGAGCAACGCAGAAAAAAGGTCATTGTAAAACACAAGCATTTAAGTATTAATAAAGAGATCTCTATTGGAAGTAGACCTGGAGATGTATCCCAAATTGGGTGAAATCTGTTATCAAACTTGTGTATTTGATTTTAACATTGTTGTTCTATTTACGCTCAGTTATTTGCAAGTTATTCATCCTTAAAGTGTATTTGGATAGATAAGTATTTCACATGTAAATTGCAAACAAACAAAATGATCATTTTTATTTCAAAGATCAAGTATATGTTATTATGTATTTAAGACTAATAGGCATCTAAGAATTTTTCCTATCAGTAAATCTCCCACAAAACAAGGTCAAGTGGGTACTTATAAGGGATGGTATAGACCTTGCTTCCTGTTGTTGGCCTTGTTGGTACAACAAAGTATATGTCCTCTAATATATTGTGCTACATATTCTTTCATTTTGGGCTAGTACACATACCTTTGTAAATTGGAAATTGTCTTCCCAACACCAAAATGTCCTACAACCTTGGAGGTGTGAGCCTCTCTAACAAGTTGTAGTCGTTCACCTTTAGGGAAACATAGCTTGTCAATCTTGTATAGTAAAACATTATGGAAATGATAGTCATCTTTGTCATCACCTTCTTCTATATGAATTTGGCCCTATATTTGTTGAGACACCTCCTCAAAGTCGACATCTTCTGTGTATGCCTATTTGTATACATCATGGGTAAAATGATCCATGTGCATCAAAGTTTCAAAAGATGCAATCTTGGATGTGGGTGGTCCTAAAAGCATGTCTTCCAACTTATTTGTGCTAACCTTCGTATACTTGATGACTATATGAAATTGTTGTAAATACCCCATCTACTTGTAATGTTTGGTCTGTTGTAGCTTACTCTATGCCTCCAAATACTATAATGACCGGTGATCTGTGTGGGTGATGGTCTCCTTGTCCATCAGATAATGCTTCCACTTTTTGACATCTTGTACCAAGGCATACAGATCCTTGTCGTAGCTAGTTTGTGAACCATAGTCAAACAAAGCATTTATCTAAGGATTTTTTGGATCAGTAAACCTCCCACAAAACAAGGTTGAGTGGGTACTTGTAAAGGGTGGTATAAAACTTTCTTCCTACTGTTAGGATTTCTAGTACAATAAAGTATGCATCCTCTAATATATTGTGCTACATCTTCTTTCATTTTGGGCTAGTACACATACCTTTGTAAATTGGCAATTATCTTCACAATACCAAAATGTCCTGCAACCTTAGAGGTGTGAGCCTTTCTGATAAGTTGTAGTCGTTCACCTTTAGGGAAGCATAGATTGTCAATATTGTAGAGTAAACCATTCTAGAAATCATAGTAAACTTTATCATCGCCTTATTCTATATGAATTTGTCCCCATGGCTATTCAAACACCTCCTCGAAGTCCTCATCTTTTGTGTATGCCTATTTGTATGCATCGTGGGTAAAATGCTCCATATGCATCAGAGTTTCCAAAGTTGTATTCTTGGATGTGGGTGGTCGTGAGATCATGTCTTCTAACTTATTTTCGATACCCTTATTATACTTGATGACTAGATGAAATTGTTGTAAAGGCCCCATTCTCTTGTAATATTTGGTTTGTTGTAGCTTACTATGGGCCTGCAAATACTGTAGTGGTTGGTGATCTGTGTGGATGATGGTATCCTTGTCCATAAAATAGTGCTTCCACTTTTTGACAGCTTGTACCAAGGCATAGAGCTCCTTGTCGTAGGTAGGGTAGTTGAGAACTACCCCATGAAATACTTCATAATGATAATAGACAAGTCTTCCTCCCTGCATCAGTATCGCTCCCATGGAATACCCGCCTGCATTTTTCTCTACTTTGAAGGGATTCTACAAGTTTTGTAGTGAGAACATTGATGCTTGGATGATCTTTCTTTTCATCTCGTCAAAGGTCTTTTGTTGATTCTTTCCCCACTAGAAACTCTTAATATTGGTCGTTATGACGTGGAGTGGTGCATCTACCACTAGAAATGAAGCTATGAACTTATGCAAGTATTGCGTTTCCTAAAAAAACCTCCTAACTTCAATGACATTTGTAAGAACTTGCCATTTCATGATGGCCTCCATCTTTGCAAGATTTATATTGAGCTCCTCTCCACAGATTGCATACCCCAAATACACCAAAGACTGTTGAGAAAACTCACATTTCTTGAAATTGGCTAGTAGATGGTGCTTTTTTAGAGTCTCTAACACCGACATAAGATGTGATATGTGCTACTCCCATGTAGCGCTATAAACCAGTATATCATCCAAATAAAAAATAACAAATGAATCTAGATAAGGGTGTAAAACATCATTCATTAGTCTCATAAATATAGTCAGTGTGTTGCATAAACTGAATGACACAACCAACCACTCATACAAACCTTAACTTGTCTTGAAGGCAGTCTTCTAGGTATCTTCTTTCTTGACTCATACATGGTGATATCCTGATTTCAAATCCAACTTAGTGAAGTACTTGGCATGTTGAAACGGGTACAACAGTTCATCGATCCTTGGAAGATGATACTGATTATTCATTGTAATCTTTTTCAATGCCTTGTAATCGATACACAATCTCAAATTCCCATCCTTCTTAGGCACAATTATGATGTGTGATCCATAGGGTGAAGTACTTGGTTGAATCACACCCTACTCCAAAAACTATTACAATTGCTTCTTCACTTAATTCGCTTCTAGAACAAACTATCTATACAACCCAATATTCGGCAATGAGGAGTCTAGCAATAATTGTATTTTGTGATCCACATCCCTCTTGGGTGGTATCCCTTTAGGCTCTTGGAAAAATCCTTTGTATGCATGTAGAAACTCCTCCAACTGATGTTTCTTCTCTTTAGTACACCCATCTATGGATTCCTTCACTCTCATTGACTCATCATTAGACTAATTCTCTCTTAAGAAAAGAAAAAAATATTTCTTACTAGAACTAATCAATTTCTTGGATTGGTTGGCACTTACCAGTGAGATATTTGTTAGAAAAATAGGATTGCGGAGCAATAAAATAAAACAAATGCAGAAATAAAACACAGAAGATACACAATACAATAGAGACACAGATATATGTGGTTCACCCAGTGTGGTCTATGTCCACCATATAAATTTCCAACTCCTTCCTTTATTATTATCCATCAAATGAAGGGATACAACCTACAACACACCCACTGTGACATCCTCTTCTTTCTCTCACAGTCTCCTCTCTCAGAATACAATATTCAAGATAATCCATATTCGTAATACATTTCCCTCATAAAAGAGGGTTTCCTTCTAGGGAAAAAACCCTAACATAAATTCTACCATCAGATTTGTAACCTTATAATGAAAGGTCCAAATTTACAATGAAATTACAATATACATTTACAAGGAAATTTTTCCTTCGGGGGCCTGCTTGACCCTGGACCTTGTAAGGGGGTAACCCCCCCTGCACTCCCCCACATGGAGGAGTGTACATTCTTCTAGGGTGTAAAGTCTTCATGGCATATAAACATGGTTGAAAACAAAGATCTCTGGATCAAGAAGAGAATCAGGCTCCACAACCAACAATCTCCCACTTGGATATTGATCTCAACAACTCCACCGTTGTTGTATATGTTGGACTATGATTCTTCTTGGACCTAAAAAATTTCTCATCCTCACCTTCATGCTTGAAGATGAACTAAAATTGAGAAGAAAATCAATTTCTCCCTGGTTACTCTCTTTGTTAACATGTCTGCAGGATTATGGCTAGTGTGTATCTTTTCCAACTTCAAATGTCCATCTTCCAAGACGAATCGTATGAAATGATACCTGAGTTGTATATTCTTAGTATTCGAATGGAAGGTTGATTTCTTTGCAAGATGAATGACACTCTCACTGTCAAAGTACAACCTGTTATTCTCCTTCTTTTTTCCCAATTCCTTCATAAACCTCTGTAACCAAATCATTTATTTACTAGCCTCTGTAGCAGCAACATACTCTGCTTATGTTTTTGAAAATGAAACAACCTTTTGTAGTTTCGAAATCCAACTTTTTTTTTTTCCATCTATAGTAAAAACATACTCGGTGGTGCTCCTCCTACTATCTTTATCACCTGGCATATCTGAATCAACATATCCCAATAGAACAATGTCTGAACCTCCAAAAAAATAATGCATGAGTGGTTGTACCTCTCAAATACCTAAGAATCCACTTTACTGCCTCCCAATGTTCTTTACTTGGATTGTTCATAGACCTACTCACAAATCCCACTGCATGTGCAATATCTGGTCTTATGCAAACCATCGGATACATCAAGCTGTCAATTGTTGATGAATAAGGGACCCTTGACATGTATTATAATTCCTCCCATGTCTTGAGACACATTTCCTTAGTTAATTTGAAATGGTTGGCCAAAGGTGTACTAATTGGTTTTGCATTATGCATTCTAAACCTCTCCAACACCTTCTCTATGTTCTCACCCTGAGACAATGTCAATTTGCAATTTTTTTTGTCTCTTGTTATTCTCATACCAAGGACTTTCTTCGCAACACCCAATTCCTTCATTGCAAATAAATTAGCTAATTTATTTTTGAACACATTTATATCTTGCATATTATACCCTACAACAAGAATGCCATCTACATACAATAGCAAGATAATATAGCTTCCATTTTCTAGCCTTTAAAAATAAAAACAATGATCAAAATGACATCTACTGTAACCTTGTTCTATCATAAACCTGTCAAACATCAAATACCACTTCCTTGAAGCTTTCTTTAGGCCATACAAGATCTTATTCAACCTCCATACCAAATTCTCCTTCCCTTTGACCTCATACCCTTGTGGTTGTTGCATATAAATCTCTTCCTCCAAATCCCCATGGAGAAAAGTTGTTTTTACATATAACTGTTCAAGATGCAAATATTCTACTGCCACAAGACTTAAAATAGTCCTAATTGAAGTCATTTTAACAATAGGAGAAAATATTTCATCAAAATATATACCTTTCTTTTGTGCAAACCCCTTTATAACAAGTATATCCTTGTACCACTTTTTTCCTCCATCTTCTTCCTTCAACTTGTAAACCCATTTATTCTGTAATTATGTTTTTCCTATAGGCAACTGAACCAGATCCCAAGTCTGGTTATTTACCAAGGAATCCATTTCCTCTTTCATTCCATTCTCCCACTTATTTTTGGTGTCTACGTGCATTGCCTCTTCATAACATTATGGTTCACCAAAATTAGTCAACAATAAATAATACAATGAAGGATAGTATTGTTCAAGGGGTCTACTTAACCTGGTAGATCTTCTAACAACACTTGCAGGAGTTTAAGGTACCTGTTTCTCTTGTTGTTGTACATTTTGATTTTTTGGTATCTTTGGAATTTCTTTTTTAGTAATCTCATCAAGCACTGTGTATTCTGATTTTTCTTTTTCTTGTATCTTTCCCTGCAACTGATCTTTGTACATGACCTTCTCATTGAATATGACATATCTACTCCTAATGATTTTTTGATTTAATCCCATAAGCGATAACCAAAATCATTAATACCATATCCAATAAAGGTACACTTCTTAGATTTTTCCTCAAGCTTTGTTCTATTTTCTTTATCAGTATGGAAAAATGCTTCACAACTGAAAGTCTTCAAAAAATAATAGTTTACCTTTTTACCTGTCCATGCCTCCTCTAGAATTCCACCATCCAAATATCTTGAAGGTCCTCTGTTTATTAAGTAAACAACAATATCTACAACATCTTCCCATAACTGTAAGGGAAAACCAACATGCAATCGCGTACTCCTTGCACACTCCATGATTGTCATGTTCATCCTTTCTGACACACCATTTTCTTGTGGTGTTCCTGGAGCTATCTTCTCTCTATGAATCCCATGGTATGAACAGTAATCATCAAAATACTTGCTACAATATTCACCTCCATTTTCTGATCTGAGACACTTCAACATTTTTCCTGTCTCATTCTCAACAAAATCTTTCCATTTCTTAAAAGTATCAAAAACATCATATTTTTGTCAAATGCAATAAACCCAAGTTTTTCTAGTTACATCACCAATAAAAGTAACGTAATAATGAGAGCCACCAAGAGATGATACCTGATATGGTCCCCATACATCATATGCACAAGCTCTAACCTTTCACTCTTATTTTCTTTTCCAACTCTGAGAAATATGACTCTCTTTTGTTTTCCATAAACAGAATGCTCAAAGAAATCCAAATCAATTTTTTTTAAGATATGGCAACACATTTCTTTGTGAAGTATCTGGATCCCCTTCTCACTCATGTGTCCAAGGCTATGATTCCAAAGTTTTGTATCCACTCTTGTAGAAGCTAAAGAGACAGAAGAGTTAGTATTACCAGTACATAAATATAATGGACCTACCTTCTCTCCTTTTTCTATCACCAGTGATCCTTTGGTGACCTTCCACACCTTATCTGTAAATATGGATATACATCCTTCACTTTCCAACTACCCTGTTGATATTATATTTTTCCTTAGATTTGGAACATGTCTTACCTCTTTCAACAACCATTGGTTTCTATAACTTTTCTTTATTTTTACCTTTCTCATTCCAACAATTTTCTATGGTGCATCATCACCCAAATGAGCCTATCCAAAATCACCTTGAACATAATATAGAAAATGTTTGCTATGGGCTGTGGCATGAAATCAATCCCCTGAATCTACTACCCAATGCTCAAAAATATTATCTACAGAAAGAATCAAAGCATCTTGTAACACATCATCTGTTACATTTGCTTCTTGATTTTTCTCATATTGTTCATGTCTTTGCTTCTTTGGAGCTCTACATTATTTCTTCATATGTCCTTTATTCCCACAATTCCAACACTCTATGTTTCCCAATCTGGATTTGGATCTTCCCTTCCTATATTTCTCACAGTTCCCTGATCCCTTTCCTTTATCCTTTTGCCTTCCCCTGTTCTCCATGTTCAACACATTACCTGATGTGTCACCTGTGATTTTCCATCACATTTCCTCACTAAGGATAACACCAAAAAAATCATCAAATTTTAAAGTGTTTGAACCATAGACAAAGTTACTTACAACCATGACCAAGTTGTTCTAGCTTTCTGGCAATGAGCACAAGATTAGAATATCCCTGACCTCATCATTGTTAACACTCTGTAAATTTGTTCGACTGATAAAAAAGACAACAAAGGTAACCTACAAACCACTTTAGAGTTGGGTACTAGCTTGCTTAGCTGAGACAGGGCTCTCTCCTGTCACTTGGTCTTTAATAGATGATTTTTCTTTAACAATTCATTGACAAGGTTTAGTTGCTTTGAAGAGTTTTTTTAAATTTTGTTGGAAAGGAAGGGGAGGGACACTTAGGGATATGGAGTCAAACTTCTGAAATGAATGGAAGCACTAAAAGGTCATTAGAACTCTCCAGAGGATAAAGTCTAAATGAGGCGATAAATATGAGTTATAAATTGTAAATTTGCAGAGTGTAAGAAGGAATAAAAGACATATAATTGTATCAGAGCATTAAATAAAATAATTATGACTTAGTTAGGAAGAACTTAACATAGTTTAAATTTCTTAAGATGATAGCGTCACAAGATGAATTTTGGGCCTTTAACTATCCAATTTAAACAGAAGACAGTGTAAATTAAATCAGAAATACAGGAAATACATACAAAGAGAGAAGACAAAACTCATACCACCACCATTAGAATCTTTTCATGGAAACTTCAAGACATCTGCATGTGTATTCTATTACACTACATAAAATTACATTCAAGTTCCAAATAGCTAAAATCATACCCTTGCACTTCTACCAACCCCTAATACAATTGGAACTCCTAATCTTTATACAAGTTGAGTTCCTTTGGTTTGAAACAGTTTACAATGATTAAAAGAAACGTTTCGATTTTTGAAACCATTTACAATTATTACAAGAAACGTTTCTTGACCCGGACTCTAGCTCCTCTGGCGTTTTGGTCCCTTTCCTTGCCACCTATTCTACTTTGGTCTTCCACATGATCTTCCTTCTTTAGTGACATATGGACATCATTTACTGGACCCTGGAAAACTGCACCTTGTCTTACCTAGTCGTACTACCTCCTTCCATTGCAAGTCTGAAGGGATATCATAATCTATAATTTCCTTTATCATGATCTCCAGGTCAATGCAGGAAGCATATGACATGACTGGTAGTCCAAGTTTGACTTCTTTGAACTGATTCAGAATTTCAAAGTTTGTAATCAGATGCTCCACTAATGTAGCTCCCTTTAGATTTCCCTCCAGGGTTTCAAACTTTGAGTGATCCATTCTGCACCGAGTCAGGCGAGCATTGTACTCTTCCTGATCATAAAAATTTCCCTTTCCATCCCAAAATGGTGGAAGTCCTTTGATAAACAATTCTTCAAACAAATCCTTGAACTCATGTACACTTTGTTTCATCTGTGTTGCATTGGCTTGGACTGATTTCAACAGGTTATGTTTAGCAATAACCCTCCCAGCCCAGATAATCAATGTAGTTCTATCTTTAACCCCAATAGTTTGAAAGTCTACAGTAGGAACAACTTTGAGTAGATTTATGGCATTATGTGCCCATTTTAATGGTTTCTTTGCTAAAGTTTCATTCAAAACAGTGCACACACTTCTCCCTGTGATGGCTATACTGTCTTTAAAATTAATGAAATTCAAATATACTCTGAACTTGGAAGATTCAACATCGATAGAGTCCCATATGATGTTCTTGACCCCCTACAACAGGCCTTTGCCTCTTAACCTCATATTCAATTTATCTATCCTTTCCTGCAAGACTTCATTCTCCTTTTTAAATTGAGCCATTCTTTCATCCTTTGCCTACATCTCCTGCTTCAATTTCTATATGCTTCCTTTTAGCCCTTTTATTTTACTTCTTTCAATATAACTTGTGACATATCCTAGACAATCCCTTCAGTGTTTGACCCAAGTTCTGTAGTAGGAGTTGCAACTACAACCTTGTTTAACAATTTTGTCTATTGTTGTGACCATTTCACCTTTTCTCATTCTAGTTGCAACACCCTAACCTTGTAGTCTAATTTCTCTTGACGAAGTGTTTCTCTTTCCTATTCTAGAGCAACCAATTCTGTTGTTTGTGGATGATTTGTATCAGACATTTTCAATTTCTTCTTCAAACTTTGAATTAATGTATCTTTCTCATCTAATGAGGATTTCAACCCTTGGGGGCCTTCAGATTCCAACCTCTTGACCTGAGTCTACCAATCTCTGCTAGATGCTTTTTCCTGCCTCAACTGTCCTTCCAATTTCATTTCATAAGATGATAGTTTTGAATTATTCAAGGTTAAACTCAAGTAATCAGAATACAACATATCACTGGTATGCTTATGTAATTTGACTTTGTATGGAGCATTGATGTTGTCATATCTTATATTTATCTCAGAGACTTTGTCTTCATCTGCAACTGCAATGTTAAAGGTCCTCTTTTCAACTTCCCTTACTGTGAACAAATAAGATTTATGCTGAGAAATATTTTCCACTTCAGGGACTAAATCCCTCATCTCACCCAGAGCTATGTTTCCCTTCTCAGCATATTGTTTTTCCAAATCTTCCTTAGATTGATAAACTTCCTTAGATGTTCTATCAGAGATATATTTCTTGTTGCTAAAGGTTCTTGAGTTTCTTTCACTTTGGAGTTTACTTTCCTTTTCAACCTCTATAGTGCTAGTACCACTTTCCACCATATCTAGATTTACTTGTTCTTTGGGCTCTTCCTCTTCTAAATCTACTATCCATGGAGTCTGCGTAATCTTCATCTTTTTTGGGGCAGTTTGCTGGTCACTGAGTCCCAGGGCCTCTGAATTGCTTCTCTTACTGGAAACACTTATCTTAGGAACTTTGACTACCAGTTTCTGAGAAGCTTATTGTATTTGACATTGTTGCAGGGTTGCCTCCATTTGTTGTGTTTGATTTCGTTGCAAGATTTCTTCCATATCAACACAGACTTCTAGATTTGCCAGCTTATCAAAACCCTCAACTTGTTCATGCTAATAAGGGGCCTGTTTTTTCATCAATCTTCTATTGGATATGATTTGGTGTGGATCATATCTTATTCCTTGTAGTTTTGCAAAACAAAACTCTTTGAGCTTTGCTTGAACTTGAGACAAGCATGATCTAGTTTTGACAATGAAGGGGCCAATGATAAAATGGAAGTTGAGGTTGGAGGCTTTGTGCAACTTCAAGAAATGCTCTATCTCAGATATAATTCTCTGCCTGATGAATTCAAGGGAAAATATTCTAGGGGTCAGAAAAATAGGCAATAGGTAAGGGGATTCATGGAAACCATAAACCCAAATTACTGTTGAGTGCATGAATAATACTCAATACCCCACTCTATACTCTGGATTTGGTTTTAGATAGTTCCTCATGTCATCCCAAACTCTAGGTAGGATGGTATTGAAAATAAAACTATAAACTTTAGACATAAATTTGTTTATGAAGATAAGTAATGTAATTCTTTTACACTTAGTTGACACAAATGTTTCTTCA
>SNQJ01S0097703.1:11548-31342 GCA_010110895.2 Picea sitchensis | reverse complement strand
CTCCCACAGAGATTCATTCACTTGCTCATAAGAACAAAAATATCAGGAAATTTCAAACACCGATCATACGTGTATTTGGTTCAATTTTCCTTCTGTTATATTCACAAGTGTCGAAATGGCTACAAAATACATTCAAATTACAGTAACTCAAAAACTGAGATCTCCTGCTAACTCGCAGTTCTCTCTTACAACTAATTTATCTCTGTATTGCAGCTAATCCCATCTGGGCATACAAAATTCTACTTAACTCAAAAAGATTTCTAGGGTTTCCCCTGGCTACTTGCCTACTCTAAAATTCATCCTATGCTATCTTAGTCCAGTCGCACTCTAGAGCCATAGTGGAAACTCCTGCTCCGCTTGCGATTTTCAAAGCGTGTCTCAAAGGGTAAAATTCAGCACTAGTTCAAGTGTGCCTCCAAAGGTAAATTCCGACGTTGAGTTAAGGCGGATTTCAAAATCGGTTGCAGCTACTAACGTTGAAGTTTTGGAAGAACTCCCACGTGTTGAGTGGTCCTGCCTCTGCTTGCTTGCCAACGATGCTCCTACATCACATAGATGACATCACAACAAGCGTATAACATATGATAATGAAAAACACACATAAACAGAGATAACAAGCTTCAGATCTGAGCTTTATTTAGATATAATAAGTGATCTTCATACATAGATCTGCAGACCTAGTACAATATAGAGACCCCAGGTCTTCACCCACTGAATATAGTTGATTATAATATTAATTTCTTTCACTTCTCAAATGGATTCCTTCATATCCCAGTTGATATGGCCATGGATAGCTGGATTTGGAGCTGGTACGGCCCTAGAAGGATGGAACTAGAACTCGTACGACCCTGACTGGCTGGAAATGCTCAATATTTCGGCCTCTTGGTAAATGGCCTCCAAATGCTACCAAAATACCCTCAAATTGTATATCAGGGGCTATAGAGCGGGAATGATACAAGTTTGAGTGAAAACATCCAAGGTTTCCTTTAGATCTATGAGTATCCTCAATGGGGGTTGTGCCCTCCTTCAGAAATTCGTCCCAAGCCAAATAAAATAATCCAAGAGAGATTCCCTTGGTGCTGCAAAAGGGCGCTATGACCCTAGAAATCAACCTCCAATGGTGTAATATTGCAGATTTGGACTCCTCCAAGCAAATCGAGCTTATTCTCTTCCAAGGTTGCGCCCTATTGCTGGAAACCCTTCAAATCTATACACCACACTCCAAATATTGCTTGTTGAGTACCTGTGACTGGATTAGAATGGTGAGGGAGGGATCTTCCACCTCCTTGGCCAAGATTGAACCAGGACCAGAGGAATCTTTCACCTCCTTGCTGGTTTCTAGGGTTTGTTTACTCAAAACCCTCAAAACGTAAGTTGTCTAGCTCAAGATTGCAGAGTGCAAGTGAATAATGAGAATAGAATCTCGAGAGGTGCGCCCTTCTCTTTCTTTTATACCTCATTTTTCTAATTTGTCATTGAGTTGTTTTTTCCCACTTGTTAAGGGTTTTAGTTTAATTTTCCTTAGTCTTTTACCAAACTCACTTTAATAATATAATCTTAGATCTCCTTAGTGACAAGACCACATTTCCTTCCCCTTACTTGTCTTGGACTACAGTCTAGAGGGGTATCTAGATTACTACGTCCCCTGATCTCTTGTGTCGGTGAGAAGGGGATATTACACAAACATGCAGAATCTCCAGGTGGGATTTTAACATTTACTGTCAATTACCGCCTTAGTAGCCTCTGCCTTAGGTACCATATAACGAACACATAAATGCCTTAATGCATGAAAAGACTGGGACCATAGACCTTTGATGGTGATAGGGACATCTTCATACACGCGCAAGTCTTACTCTCCAGGGGAATCATGCATGCTTCCTGCGCACCCCTACAAAAGTTCATCCTTGGTTAATTAATTGCAGTGACCCTTGGTGGGCCACAACGCCTCTTCACATGTATCCACCCAATCTATTTCTTCCACTGAGAAACCGAGCTTGGTCTTTTCGGATGCGATGGAATCCATTGACGACCCTCGACTTCTTTATTCTTGCGGGATTCCTCTGTTTGCTCAATGGGGTTAAGTGGGATTGATTGAGCAGACGTTCGTTCTGCTGCCACATATTATGTAGCAAAATCCATTCTTCACGCACACAACTCCTTTACACGCCCCGTGGGAAACCGAGGAACTTGGGGAACATACTTCTGTCTAGCAGCTCACACAGGGCCTTTAGGTATCTGTTGTGTGTTCCATGTTGTTGCTTGGCTATCCACCACCATTCACAAGAACACATGTACCAACGAATTTCTACATCTAGTTTGAATCTTTCCTGGATGGATGCTTCAACTATTGTCCATTCAGGATAAGGTTCTCGATGCATTGTGCACTATCATGCAGGTATTCCTATTAGTATTGTATCAAGGGCGCAAACCCGATTGTGTTCGGGAATGTGTTTCATCTAGGTAATAAACGCATCCACCGGATCCGATCCATCATATCAGTAGGATCCAAACTCTTCCTCGCACAACTCTGTGGTGATATGCACACATCTCCTTGTCGAAACTTCATACAATTTTTGTTGCCACCTCTCCATAGAATCTTTGGAATCGATGTCATAGGAATTCACGATCTTCCAACTTAATTCTCCCTCTGTGGTGGGATTGATGTAATCTTACTTGTTCCTAGTGATCTTATAGATGTTCTCAATAGTAGAACTCTGTGCATCCTCATCCACCGGCTCATTGTATTTGTCCCCTTCATTAGGATCCAAAGGTGCAACCATGTGCAGGGTGTCCGTCTCAAATGACATCTGTCTTTTCTTCAAATTCAACATCACATTGTTGTCGAAGACCCACTCAATGCCAAGTAATGCAGGGTAGGGATCAGAGTCATCCATAATTTGTATGACTTTGAAGTCAACCTTCGTCTTCACCCCTTCTATATTCACCTTTACTTGTTCTAGTCAACCTATAGGGTAGATTTTGTATTGGTTTGCCAACCGCAATTGGATGGGAAACCATACCATAATCGGTTTACCCATCAACTCCTAGGAATTCTTCGACAAAATATTCACGTTGAAACCCAAATCCAACATGACTCCATCCATGTCATACCCACCAAGCTCCATTGTGATCTTGAACCCGCATCCTATGCGCTTTGCTTACTGACCCGGCATAAATCTCTTTCTGGTAGGAGGGTTGATATGGTCTTCTCGATCCCTTGTTCCCCCATGCAGGCAACTAACATCTATGTCAACTTTTTCGCAACATCCAGATCATTTAGCAATCTCAAAAAGCAACACAAGAAAGTACTTACTTGGTCGTCGGTCTCTGCCTTGCGACCCAAGTAGCATAATGTTTCTTCACATGTTGTGCGCTTCAACTCCTCAAGGCGATGTTCCTCAATCTCTCTCTACTCACTGTGTCGCAACTCTTCATGTCTGTGCGCTTCTTCCATTGACTTCTGCATAGTGTGTTGTATTTCTTCACGCACGTGAGCTTTCTCCAACGACCTCTACGTCGCACGTTGTAATTATTCATGGGTGCAAGCCTTCTCTAGAGACCTTTGTATCGCGCGTTGGACTTCTTCACAAATCCAAGCCTCCTCAAGTTACCTTTGAGTCACAAACTACAACTCTTTTCGCACTCTTTCTTCTTTGAGGTCCCTATGCGCATCACACAGAAGCTACTTCCGCTGAGAAACATCAAACTTAGGAGGGGGTTGCGCAGCCCTTCAGATTTTCCCTTCCGTCCTTGGATTGAAGCTTTCACCATGCTCGAAGTCCATTCTGGTCTTCGCTCCTCCTCGAGTTATGACCCAGACATCAACCTCTTAATCCTTCTTCTTATTTCTGCGTGGCTCCACATGCACCATATTGCAATGTGTCTTTTTTTCTTCCCACTTCTTCAAGAAGTCAGGATAGTCTTCTGTGACATGCTCGGGGCTATAGTAGTATGCACTGAAAATGCGCGGTTTGGTACAAAACCTTGATACATGACCAATCTCTCCACAATTGAAACAAGTGGAGGCCTACTTCCTCTTGCTCCTCCTCCTCCATATCTTTGGTTGTGACCATGCCCATATCCGCCTCTGGGACCTCCCTGGTATTCGCCTCTCTCAACATGATTACCACCCTTATGTTCTTCTTGCACCTGGAATGCATTGTGGGTTTTGTTTTGCATCAGCAGGAGTGACCGGTAGTTGTTGACATCATGTCCCATGGACTTCGCAAAACAGAGTATGTGTGAAATTTCCAAAATCCAACAAGATGAACCAAAAATCTTCACAATATATCACTCAGAAATTTACTTAGCACATTAAATAATTTTCTGAAATTGTCTTTCTTAGGTTACAACTAGGTTTCTTCACAAAACTAAATAATGCACATCAGAAATAAATACGATCTCTAATGTAGAAGATAACAACAATCACAATCATGAGAGACACAAATATTTTTGGGTAAATAACCCTGGGAAAAACCCAATATGGGAAAACCCATTCTTATGTTTGTGGATTTTATTATTGCAGCAGAAAATATAGAAATCTCTTACAGATCAGATCGATTTACAACTATGGTTGAGGAAACCCCAACAATTTTACTTCCCGGCACTTGTACGACCTTCTCCAAGCCAAATCAAACCCAACAACACAAATTTCGGCCTAGCAAACCAGCCTTTGCACAAATCGTACGGCGACCTGCGTCACCATGTATGGCTCTCTTCAGATCTGAAGTTTCAGCCTCTGCAACTATTAGGATGAAGTCGATCCACCTGTGAAAAATCTCCTCCGTTCTCTCTGCAAACTTTCTCTAGCAAACCCTTGAGCAATCTTTTTTTTCCTCCTGCAAATTTCCCTCTCTCAATAAATAATGCACCCCAACCACCAAGTCCTTTTCTTTTATCTCAACGATCAAGTGAAACTTTTATCTCAATGAGCAAGTGAAAACCTTGTTGACCACCTATTTCAACTAGGGGGTCAACTCCATGTGCCATGATGATATGTACCTGATGGTGCTACTAGTTTGAAGACTTTTGGTTCTACAAGGTAGTTTTGGCCTTCAACACATGTTTTTGTAATTGGAATTTCCACTCCCCTGCATGGGATAATAATGTAATGGGTCTGCATGGATCATAGTTTAGGTTGGTTGCTTAGGAATTCATCATTAGAGGAGTTATTTTCATCGATTGTTTTTTGTCCTCAGGTTATTAATTTGGCCTAACCAGCCTTATTAATTTCCCTTGAGTTTTTCACTCCAACAATAATTCTCCAAAGTGGTGAAAGACATTCTAATGATCGAGCCCTATGGGTAACTAGTGTCTAGGAATATTGTAAATGACCGTGCTAGACATCTCCTAGAGTCTTGTGGAATTTCGTCCAGTCTAAAATTTTTATTTTATTTTTTTAAATTACCTAGTTATTGGTAATTTTAATTAATTTTTGATAAAAATTGTAAAAACTAGGTCCTTGGGATTTTGATAGGGGTATTTGTGCTCAAAAGAAATGGAATGAGACCCCTTATCCCCTTGGACCAAGTTTCAGCTCAATTGGACAAGTTTTGCTAGGTGTTTGTCCATGAAGAGTCTAAGTCAGTCTAAGACAACAATTTAATTGTTGGAATTGACAAAGTCAAAATTGTCAAAATTTTGTAATATGAACAAATTAATTAGAGAAAGAGTGGGAGAACTTACCCAAACCTATTCCTAAGCTATGCTAACCTTTTCCCAACCTTTGCTTCACCCCCTCACTTAGCCATTAATGCAAAACATCATTTCCCTTGAGGAGTTGCGCCCCCCTTCTAGAAGAATCTCTAGAAAATCAAAAAATAAATAAAGCGGGGTTTCTTCTCTCCATTGGTGTGCCTCCCTAGTCCTGCCAACTCATAATTTGACTTTTCAAACCCTTTCCAACTCACTCCACTCATCTACCAAAACCCTAGGTGACTAAAACCCTAGGAAGTGTGCCCCCCCTTCTTGAGATGCTCAATAATGCTATGTGATTGACACTTGGAGAGCATCCAAGAGGGGTAACTCTTGGCTCCCAAGTATAAATAAGAGCCTTCTCTCCCTCATTTTCACATGATCTATTCTCTTGCAAGGTTACTCTACCCAAATTCCTCTTCTCTTCTTCTTTCTCTCCCACTCTTCTCTCTCATTCTTCTTGCTCTCTCTTTCTTTTCTCAAGCTTGGGCAAGTATTTGTCCTAGTTTGCTTTCTAATAAAGAAATCTTTGGAGAAAATATTGGCATTGGGAGTCTTCTTGGTGTCTTGGATCTACATTGAAGGTAACTTGTATTTGGTTTTGTTGACTTTTGTTAACAGATCTAGTGTAGGGTGTCCAAGCAAAGTATTTTGCTTGGATAGATCTATTGTAATATTGTCATAGATCTTATGTGTAGTAGTTTCCTAGTTTTAGCAAAGTATTTTGTTAATATCATTGGATCTACTCACCCCCTTTGCTTATCTTGTAGCTTAGTCTCTCATATTTGCAGGTTACTAAGGGTTTAGAAAGAGTAATTTCAGATCTGAAAATTACCTTTTTACCCACTTATTTTCCTCATAAAAATTTATGTTCTTATCTATCTATTTCCTCTAACACTTTGGGTACATTTTCTTCTCTTTAATAGCTCTCTTTAAACACATTATTTGTTGTCCTAAAGGTTAAAAATTTCTGGTTTTCACGAACATAATTTTTTTGAAGAATTTTGGTGTTTTTATAGCATTTCCAGCAAGCATTAGCTTGTTGATTCTCTGCAGGTTTTCACCAAACAGGGAGGAACAACCCATTTGGGGCCATCTAAAGTCAAGAAAACACCTCCCAAGTTGGGGTAACAAGTACTCACTTCTCTCTCTCTCTCTCTCATTCTCATTATAATCAAGCCCAAGGGAGTCCCAAGGGCTTGTTTTTCTCAAGCAAATTTAATGTTTTGCGTTTTGTTTTTATTGTTTGCCTACACCTAGGAAAGAGTTTGGCAAAGCCAACCATCCTATATCGTAAGGCTAGGAACTTAGATTTATTTTTAGCATTGCTTTTCATTTCTAGTTCTCGCCACTTGTCCTTAAGACAAGGTTGTGTGGCTAGGATTAATTTCCTTTCAAGTTCTTTATTCTTTATCGATTGCCTACACCTAGGAAAGAGTTTGGCAAAGCCAACCATCCTATATCGTAAGGCTAGGTGTTAATTGTGGTTTATTGCTTCTAGTGCTTGTGTATGGTTTATCTTTAGATCTTAGAAGCTCTTTTCTTTTCATTACTTAAGCCGTGGAGACATAGTAACTTACTTGTGTTTTTCCAAGCATTTCTTTTATTTTCAAGTACTTACTTTGCTTTTAATTTTAATCACTTAATCTCTTTCAAGTTTAAGCATTTTATTTCACTTTACTTGCAAGCACTTAACTCAACATAATCTTTAAGGCTCAATTTAGCTTAATAATTCTTAAGGATTCAATTTATCTAGTTAATTTGAACACCTTCAACTGTCTCAACTTTGCCACCAAAAAGGGAACCTAAGGAAAAAGCAGGGGGTGCTAGATCAAGGATGGTCTCACGGCACTAGGTTTCCCCCTTGTGGAGTACTTTTGTTCCCGGATTGACCTGTGGAGCTAGGGTGTGGCCTTGTTTTCCTTATTTCTTGAGCACCCAACAATCTTTTTGGTATAAGTAGGGAGAGTTCTAGGGAAGTCACATAGTTTTAGGATTCACACCTTAATTTAATCAACTTAATCAATCTTAAAACTGAATCGACCTCAACTTGGTATAATTTCTTAATCTTTTGATGGTTTATGCTCTTTGATCTTGCAATCATTTCACTCAAGTTACTTTACATGCAATTTTATTTGAGCACTTGTGGATGATTAACTAGTAGTTGCGCATCTCTTGCTTGTGGAGGCTTTTTATTTTTCACCCCTTGAAGTTGTGCATCTTGTGGAGGCACTTCTTGTTTGGGTTTGTAGTTGTGTCGATGCCATTGAAGACAACCCCTTGAAGTTGCGCATCTTGCACTTCATTGTTTGGGTTGTTGGCTTGTTGTGTTGTGGTGATTATCTCTTGAGCACTCTTTCCTTTCCCTGCACAAATCAAGTCAAGTTAGTTTTGTTAATGTTTTCTTTCCTTTCTTGTTCATAGTTGTATATTATTGTTGTATCTTTACTATTCTTTATATTCTTTTGTATAGGTAGTTGTATCATTTACTTGTATCTAATTCAATTGTAAGTAGTGTAAAGTAACTCTTTTGTATCTTATTGTAATCCTTTGTAAAGTTTAATGCCCCTTTAACTTAGTTGACCCCTTGCCCAATCTTAGGCACTAGTCTTAGTTTTCTTAGGGAAATGTTTGCTTTTGCATTGAAAATTTGCATTTGCATTTTTGACTCTCATATAGGCTAGATTCCCCTAGACCTTTAACCAATTAAAATTAACTCCTAGAATTAATCTTTTAAACTCACATAGTAACTAGGGTCTACCCCCCTTGGCTTCCCTAGGAGTAATCCTAGACGGAAGAAGTTCAATTCAAGGTGACAGTGGGCTTGAACTTATACATTGTGTCTCCGAGGACACACTAAGTGGATTGAGACTTAGTCCACGTTTGCAAGTGTGTATAAGGATGACAACAAACCCTATCTCCAAAGAGATCAAGCGTTGAAATCAACCCTCATCCTCTCAATGAGATGGATGGCCAAGATTAAAAGAACCATCACTTAAATTATTTTCACTTTTAACTTTATAAAAAAGTGTTCAATAAGTCATCATTAAAATATAACACATTTAAGTGACTTTTTCCTAAGTAAACTTTAGGAATGAAATCAACACATCAACTTGGCTAAGTTTCATTGTCCTCTCCCATGCTAGGATGAAACACATAGAAGAAGACCTTTTGATTTACTCTTCTCAACACTCTCTCTTAACGAAGGGGGGATTCTTCACCAACCCCATCTTATCTTTGAACTTCTCAAACTTTTGTATGCTCAGTTCCTTGGCGAATATGTCTACCATCTGATCATTAGTCTGTATGTAATCAAGCCTCATGGCTCCTCTTTGTACACAATCTTGGATGAAGTGATACCTAATATCAATGTGCTTGCTACGATCATGAAACACGGGATTCTCAGAGAGCCTGATGCAACTTTGATTGTCACTGTGTATCATTGTAGCCTCCAACTCCTGCCCGAGCAATCCTAAGAGAAAATTCCTCAACCATAGTGCCTCACATGCTTCCAAACTAGCAGCCATGTACTCTACCTCAACAAAGCTCAATGCCATTGAACACTACTTCCTACTGAACCAGGAAATGATGATGATCCAATGCTAAAACAACAACCTGAAGTACTCTTCTTGTCCTCTGCACATCCTTCCCAATCAACATCTGTAAATACTGCCAATATCACTCCACCAGTGCGCTCATATAACAACTCGTACTCCATTGTACCTTTGAGGTAGCGAAGTACATGCCTCACAACTATGTACTCTTTGAGGGTCCACCATGAACTAACTCAGGGAGTTTACTACAAAGCTGATATCTAGCATGTTGTTGACCAGATACATGAGTGATCCAATCAACCGACGATAGATAATGGGGTCTATTGTCTCTTAATCTGCTGCATCAATCTCCCTCCAGTTTGTCACCAGAGGTGTAGACATGGGCTTGCAGTCCATCATCATGAACCTGCGCAATATCTCCACAACATACTTCTCTTGTCCTAGGAAGAAGCGCCCATCTGTCTGCCAAACCTCTAAACCAAGGAAGTAATGCATCAACCCAAGGTCTTTCATCTCAAACTCCGTTGCAAGGTTTCCCTTGCAGTCTGCAATCAATTGCTCATCTCCAGTAAGAAAGATATCATCTACATATAACACCAGTATAAGAGGCACCTCACATGCAAGGAAATATAGGTTCGGATCAGCCTCGCTCCGCTAGAATCCCATCTCTTTCAAGTGATTGTCGATCCTCGAGTACCATGCCCGAGGTGCCTACTTGAGCCCATACAAGGCTCGTCTCAACCTGCAAACATGCATTTCCCTATCTCCAACCTCAAATCCCTCAAGTTTCTCTATGTAGACTTCTTCCTCAACAACTCCATTGAGGAAAGAAGTCTTCGCGTACATCTGATGAATGCACTAGCCCATCTCTGCTGCTAAAGATATCATTGCTCGGATCGAGGAATATCTAGCCATCAGGGAAAAAGTCTCCTCATAGCCAAATCCATCTTGCTGTGAGAACCCCTTAGCCATGAAGCGCGCTTTGTATTTCTCCACGCTTCCATTTACTGCATGCTTGACTTTGTAGATCCACTTGGATCCAACCAACTTCTTATCGCTGTGAGAACCCCTTAGCCACGAAGCACTCTTTGTATTTCTCCATGCTTCCATTTTCTACATGCTTGACTTTGTAGATCCACTTGGATCCAATCACCTCCCATATATCTCTTTTTTTTATGTCTGGCGGAATCAACAACTAGTTGGCCACGTGCTCGCGTTACACGTGGCCGTGTTATCCAACTGCTACCACTATAAACTCCAAGTGTGCCCATGATTCCCCTTACGCGGCACACATTGTAAGTCGAGGGGAGTTGAACTCGAAACCTCATGGAACTTCATTTTCACGGCACTTGCCAATTGAGCTGCCCCCCGGGGGAAACCACCTCCCATATATCATTCTTCATAATGGAGGTATATTCCTCCATCATGGCCTCCTTCCACACTCCATGTTGTGAAGCCTGCTCATAACTGGAAGACTTTGCATCAATAAATTGCGTCATCAATGCCAAATACCCCTCTATGGTGGTCTTCTCTGTATGAATGCCCTCTCTGGAGGCGCTACCTGTCTGGAATCATTGACCATGGACTTGTACGACTTAAGGTTGTTGCCTAGTGTCCTGCTCCTACAGAACTGCCTCATGTTGTTCCTCCTCCTCATCAGTCTCTTGATCAACCTATCCAATAGTATCCCTCTGAACACCTGTACCTGTACTAATGATCTTATGCTCTGACCTTGTGCCTTCTCAATATTGACCCACAAGTCCTATCCCTGCTGGTCCTTTATCTATGCTGGAAAATCCTTGGACCTCCTCAAGGCTTGCTCCTCCTCGAACCGTACGTCTCTACATACCGCGATCTTCCTGCGTGGTTGGACAAAGATCTGGTAGGCCTTGGAAGCCTCATTGTAGCCAACAAGTATCCCCTTATCCACTATGGGGTCCAACTTTGTCCTCTTCTTTGAAGGGACATGACAGTAACATACGCTGCCCCAAATGCGAAGATGACTCACATCCCATCTGGTACTTGTAAATACCTCCTCAGGTGTCAACTTCCCCAACATTGTGTGGGGACTCCTGTTCTGAATATAAACAACAGTGCGACTAGCCTCAGCCCACAAAAATAGTGGCAAACCCTGATCATGTAGCATCGCCCGTGTTGCTCCGACTATGGTCCTGGTCTTTCTCTCGACCACTCCATTCTGTTGAAGATTGTAAGGAACTATGAGTTCCTTCTTAATCCCCTCTACTGCGCAGTACTCTACAAACTCCTTGGAGGTATATTCACCCTCGTTGTCTGATCTCAACACCTGAATCCTCCTCCCAGTCTGGTTCTCTACAAGAGCTCTGAACTCTCTGAACCTGTCAAAGACCTCATCCTTGGTCTTTAGGAAGAATATCCAGGTCTTCCCAGAGTAGTCATTAATGAATAAGACAAAGTACTTGAAGCCACTCACTGAATACACGCTCACAGGACCACATACATTTGAATGTATCAGATCCAAGGCCCCCTTAGACCTGTGGTTGCTTGGTGGAAATGGTCTTCGGGCATACTTGCCAATTGCACAACCCTTGCAAGCATCATGTTTCTCTGTTGTGAACTTAGGCAATCTCGTGATTGCCTGTCTTAGATGCTCCAATGCACCAAAGTGTAAGTGTGTCATCCTCTTGTGCCACAACTCTCCCATATCTGTGGTTATACTGACCAATGCTCTCGCTGGCTCGAACTATAACCTGTATACATTTTCTTCCCTAACCCCAATGATCATATCCATCTTTTTTCCGAACCATGTTGGTCTCACGAACACCTTTCCTTTACATAAAGAGACCTCATACCCTTTGTCTTCAAGGGTGGACACTGAAATGAGATTCTTCGTCAAGCTTGGAACATATAAGACATCAACAAACCAGAGTGATTTTCCCGACTCCTTCTGAAAATTAATTGTGCCAACCCCTTGCGCCTTGTAGCGCATGTCGTCTCTGAGCTCAATGTGAAGATTCATGCCTCCCTCTTGTAGCCTGCTAAAGAACTCCTTGTGCCCTGTCATGTGACAAGATGCTCCACTATCCACAAACCAAATATTTGAGACAGTTGAGCTTTCCATGCAAAAAATGAAGCAGAATCCTCCTCGAAGCTTTTGGCAAATTCCTCCACCTCTGCAAAGGCTGCCATCTGTGGCTTATTCTTCTTCTTCTTCTCCGGACACTGTGAGGCAAAGTGTCCCATCTTGTGACACTGCAAACATTTGACTTTAGAAAAGTCAATGTCCTTCTTCTTTCCACCTTTCTTCTTCTTGCCCTTGCCTTTTCTCACAAGAGCCAAGTCTTCTTCATCCACAATATGTGGTGAAGATGAAGATCCACTAGACTGACCAAGTCCAATCTCTTCCTGCACAAAGTCATCCCATAAGCGCTTCCATTCAAGGAGCTTCTCTCGAGCTACAACTCCATGAAAAAATACATCCCATGACTTTGAAAATCCATTCAGTGCCACACGTGCCAACTCAGAATCATATGTCTTCTCACTGATTGTTGCAAGCTCATCCTTGATCTATGTAATCCTGGTAAGGTAGGAAACAACACCCTCACCCTTGTCCATCTTAGTGCCACGCAATCTCTCACGCAACACCATTACCCTGTTCTCATTCTTTGGATGGTAGAGGATGCTCAAGGCCTTCCACATATCCTTTGCAGTATTCTTTCATGAGAGATGTGGGATCACATGACCTTTAATCCCATCAAGAATTAGGCTCCTTGCTTTAGCCTCACCCTTCTTCCAAATGGGTAGTTGCACTGCATCTATGGGAGAAGTTGTTGTCTCGGGTGTATGTTCAAGGACATCATTGACATCCAACACCATAGTCGTCCTTTCTTTCCAAGTGGGGTAGTTTTGAGCCCCCTGTAGCCTATCCTCAACCCTCAAAGACATGGCCATTACTGAATATTGTTACCTGTCCAAACCCTGTACAAATCCAGGTTGTTGTAATAGACCCTTGTGCAATTTCCTCTTCAACAGATCTGAACCAATTTGCCTTGATGCTATCACTTCAACAAAACCTGGCTCTAATACCATGTGAAATTTCTAAAACCCAGCAAGATGAACCAAAAATATTCACAATATATAACTCAAAAATTTACTTAGCACATTAAATAGTTTTTGAAATTGTCTTTCTTAGGTTACAACTAGGTTTCTTCACAAAACTAAACAATGCACAACAGAAATAAATATGATCTCTAATGTAGAAGATAACGACAATCACAATCATGAGACACAAATATTTTTGGGTAAATAACCTCGGGAAACACCCAATATGGGAAAACCCGTTCTCTTGTTTGTGGATTTTATTAATGCAACATAAAATATAGAAATCTCTTATAGATCAGATTGATTTACAACTATGGTTGAGGAAATCCCAACGATTTTCCTTCCCAGCACATGTACGGCCTTATCTAAGCCAAATCGAACCCAACAACACAAATTTCGGCCCAACAAACCAGCCTCTGCGCAAATCGTACAACGGTCTGCGTCACCTTGTACGGCTCTCTTCAGATATGAAGTTTCGGCCTCTGTAACTTGTAGGATGAATTTTATCCACCTGTGAAAAATCTCCTCCGTCCTCTCTGCAAACTTTCTCCAGCAAACCCTTGAGAAATCTTCTTCTTCCTCCTGAAAATCGCCCTCTCTCAATGAATAATGCGCCCCAGCCACCAAGTCCTTTTCTTTTATCTCAATGAGCAAGTGAAAACCCTATCTCCAAAGAGATCAAGGGCCGAGATCAACCCTCATCCTCTCAATGAGATGGATGGCCAAGATTAAAAGAACCATCACTTAAATAATTTTCATTTTTAACTTTATAAAAAATGCTCAATAAGTCAACATTAAAATATAACACATTTAAGTGACTTTTTGCAAAGTAAACTTTAGGAATGAGATCAACACATCAACTTGGATTAGTTTCATTGTCCTCTCCCATGCTAGGACACAACACATAGAAGAAGACCTTATGAGTTACTCTTCTCAACAGTACGATGTGTCTTCTTATACTTCTCCAAAATTGGATAGAAAGGTGATACATGGCCCCATTGTCTGCAGATCTCTCACCACTTCATCTGAGGCCCAGTTGGAAATGGACTCAGCGCATCCATCGCCACATAGTTGCCAAGTATAGGGGCACTCATCCCTACGATATCCTTCAAACCGACATGTGGTACACCATACATGCTCGCGCACAAATTTTGTCTTGGCCATGTCTTGCACTTGCATCGTCAAATTGACCAGTTGCAACTACACCCGCGCCACCCTTGCCAATGTCTCTGCCCCTCCAGGTGTAGACTCCAAGTGCATTGCAATATTCACTGCCTCTGCTAGAGTCGTCACCCTCTGTTGGGTGAGCGAGACTCGAATATGGGGGAGAAACCCCGCAATAAACCATTCTCTTTGTTGTACGTCCTAGATCTGGAACGTCAACCTATCCAGCAAAATCTTGAACCATTGGTCATAATCCCACACGGTTTCTCCTTGTTTCTGCTTAATCTCCTTGATCTTTGCAATACACTGAAACTTTGACTTGGGTTTTTGGAACTCTGTAAGTATATCTCTCTTGATGTTTGTTAGGGACCTTGTCTGTCTCGCCAACGCAATGGCCTTGTACTGCATGTACCACGTCAAGGCTCTATCTTTGAACATGGTCTCTAGCTGTGCAATCTTCGCTTCTTCGTCTGTGATCCTCTTCACAGACCATATTGTTTCACACGTGAACTAATGTTGTTTCGCATCATCCTTACCCGTCCCATGGAACACGAGTAACCTCAGGGTACTATCTTGATTTTCCATCCTTAATCTCAAACTAATTTCTCCGATCTAACTGTTGGTTATCGGGGTTCTCAATACTGATACTCTTCTTGGTGAAGTAACATTGACATCACCTTCTTCTTCTTCACTCGTCTCTTCTCTTCCATCTCCTTCTACTCTTTCTCCTATTCCAATCGCCTTGCTATCTATTGTTCTTTCTTCTTGGTTACAAATGCACAAGGGGGTGGTTCAAAGGGGGGGTAAGTTCATCGTCTTCTAACATTTTTTGTGAGGTGACCAAAAGAGTTTCCTACTTGCAGTCGCCCAAGACCATCCACTATCACCAACTCTTTTCCCCCACCACTAGGGGATCCTCCATCTTCCTCTCCTTCTCCTGCACCTCTACTTTGTGCCTCATCTTCCTCCGATGTTGCAACATTCCACAATAGCCAAGGGATTCAGACTTCATCCCCTGGGCCCCTATGACTACTACTACTACTACTACTACTGGTATCCCCACTAAATACCCCACTCTCAATGTTGCACCTCTTTGTTGACCTATCTTCATTTGTGCTCTTCTCTAGCATAGTACACTCTTTCGCACTACCTCCTAGTGCACTCTCCTTACTCTTCATTCTGGGCCCGACTCCTCGTTGTGCACCTTTGGCTAACTTCCTTCCACTCTTCTGTTCCACTGTCCTTCTCAACTCAACTCTTCTTGCGTATCTCTCGGTCTTTCTCTCCTTTGCTCTTCTGGGTCTATCCCATTCCTCGCCTCATCTTAACAACTTCTGGATCCTCCTCAACGGATCTGTCTCCTCTCTCATTCTTCCCCCGTCTTTTCACCCCGCCCAGTGCTAGGGGAGTCGACTCAGCCATCTGGTCTGGCTCCATGCGCATCAACCCTTTCTCTGCGAACAACATCTTTATCCAGAGTGGGATTTCTTCTAGCATCCGTTTCTTAGGACCTTCCGCAAACTTTATTTCAGTCTCGCTGAAAGAATCAGTGCACTTTACAACAAATTCAATTATATATCCTTCCTTCACTTGAGCAAAAAATCAATGGCTTGAGTCCACTTATTGTCCAATGCCTTCAGCCTATCAAACATGGCTTGATCCCAAACTATCGACCTTAGGGGACTCAATGCAGTATTAGTGGCAGACTGCGTTTTCAACGATTCGTATAATAAATAAGGAAATTCAACGAAGAAAGTCTCATGCATATCAGTGTAGCGATACTTATCTTTCCATCGCTTCACATTGACTCTTAGACCTTGAGTTTCTCACTGAGCAAACTCATGTTCCTTTGCAGTTAATCGATCTTGAATTTCCTTCCGAGATGGATACCACCTCATTCTTTGCCTTCATCATCCAATACAAGACTTTTAGGTCCCAACAATGGAACCATTTGTTGGGTCATTTCACGCTTGCGCGCATCCTTCTTAATGTTGGGGGGTTAAGACTCAAGATTCGTCTAGAGTTGACCAACAAAACCCTGAAAGCATCGACATATTAATCCTTGGCCAAGGCTAAAGAAGGTTTCACCCAAGATGTTAAATGGATCATAGAGACCGTCTGGTCTTGTGTTGGGGATGAAGGACTAAACATACAAAGATCCATCCAAGTTGACATTCATATAATTCATTGTGGCATACTTAACAGATAACAAGCAATCACAGAAACAACACATTCATTCAGACACATTATTGACACATCATAGGTTCATAATTAATGCAACTTTTTTATTATCCTCGTTCCATCATACACAAGCATACATTAAGCGGATCATATTTGACAACAACAGGGTCTCATGTCCCTTTAGATAATTCCCCAAATTTACAACACATTACGCCATGCACATCCTTTTAGACTTTAAACGTATGACAGACTCAGAGCTCAACTCAGAGACATTACAATATTACACAGGTTCAGAGTGAGCTCTTGAATGATAAACGACCATTAGTGACTCAATCAATCAACAACCTTTTGTTTGCCGTCCTTGTTTCCTTTTATATCCTTCTCGACTCTTGAGCTATGTCTCTCTCAGCTCTTCTCCACTCTCTCTACTAACTAACAGTCTCGCACGCTTCTGTCATATGCCCGCATTCCGTGTAACCTTTATGGAATCGGAGCAATCTTAACTACCTTTTAAACTCATCTTCTGACTGCTCCATGTATCCTCGTGTTGTTGGCACTAATCATTCGGGAAGCTTTCCTTAAGATTCCTTTCTGAGCACTAATCTGTCGTGCGTCTTCTTGATTTCTGATGTGCATTGGAAAAACTGGAACTGACACGCAAATATCAAAGTTGGCTCTGGCACGCGCTTCTTGTCAAGCATTGTGCATCTGTGCACAAAACTGGAATGAGCATGCGCAACTTTGTTTGTGCATGCGCGCAATATTAACCCAAAAATTTGGGTGCCAACATGTACCTCGATGTTGGTGGTATTGATTGTTGAGATCCTCTGTCATGGCCTTAGAAAAAATGTACCCATTTCTAGCAGTAGTAATGAGTTTGATGATTGATCATGTTGATCAATGATATGTATTATGTATTATGTAGTAGACCAATAGCTTGTAGCATGTGTTTTGGATTCTAGAGACCATCTAGAGCTTCATTGATTATATATTTTGTTGTTGATATGTATTACACTATGTGCCATTTTGATATATTCACCCTTACATGGTATATAGATAAGAAAACTTTGCATATTTTGTCTCTAATGGTTTGGAATCTTTAAAATAATGTTTTTCTTTAAAATTTAATTATTTTATCTATTTTTTTGTAAATCGAGTCATCAAAATCAGATCGGTCTGAGTCAATTTGAGTCTGAGTCGAAGACCGAGTTGATCGGTGACCGAGTCGTAGTTTAAAAACTATGGTTTCAGGACTGTTAAATTGGAATTCATTTTCATGAGTCTCAAAACAGACTACTCTAGGGTAGGGAAACATGCATACAAAAAGTGTTATCAATAAAGAGTTGTCTAAACACGGTTGGGGTAAGGGTGGGTTTGAGATTGTTCCTTTCCCTCACTGAGTTCGGCAAAGTCTGTTTCTTTATGCAACGTTTTGAGGGGATGAAAGGGCCAGCTCAGATTGAGGGGAATAAATCAAAGGGTCGGCTCAGTCATGAATTTGAAAAGGATGGGAACGTGAAAGAATTCCCACAATAGAAATGACAAGCATCCAAAAAATCATGAAAGGAATATGAAATAACATGACAGGAACGGGAGAACTTCACCAGAAGAGGGGAGAACATTGAAACAGTTTGTGAGATTTGTATTCTTGAGCTAAAGATTCTGAAAAGAAAGACATATTGGAGAGGCCTCTATCACCGTCACTATAATTGCATGATTCTCATGCCAATGGAAGCGACAAATGTAGAAGAGCATGGAGAGCGCTACTTCTTAAGCTCGTGACTTGGATGCTTTTGCTGGTGCTGGATCAACCTCTAAACCAATTTCCGCTTCAGTGAGATAAATCGTTGCTTGATCCAATGAAAACAAAGAGAAACTATATCTACATGTTGTGTGATGTTTCAAGCCCAACACGCTCTGCCTTTCCAAATAACAAGTGCTAAATTTCCTATGTCTTTTCTTTTGCTCGTTGAGACAATAGGTTTAATACCACTTGTCATCTATTATTTATTTAATATTCAAAATATTTTGGGATAATTTTCATTGGTATTATCAAAGAGCCATAAATCATAATCTTCGTGTGCTTGAGAGAAGTCATCCGACTACAATGAGGTTTATGTCATTAGGCTTGATGGGTGGGGTAGAAGGAAAATTTTCTTCGGGGCTACTTTTGGGATGGCCTAGGATTGGAAGAGGGGTGTAGTTTATACCAACATTGGCCCCAAGTTTGAGACTAAGAAGACAACTATGGACATAGTTTCCATCTATAATGTTGATAGAGAAGGCATCTCAAAGTCAAAAATTTCATACAAGACCTTGACAAAGGGAGGTAATAATGCCTTTCCCTCTCCTTTTCCAGATGAGAAATTTGTAGTATTCATATCCGGTAGGACTAGGCACAAGAATCTGTATATTATGGTTGCAGAGGAGGGTGAAGAGGACACCTCTGACAATTAACAGAAGGTCCCTGAACATATACCATGTGCAATTGGTCTCCATATGGTGAGTGGATTACATTTGTGTCTGATCGAGATAGTCTAGGGAGTGGTGGCTTTGCCATGTATTTCATGTTGATATTATGGTAGCTGCGGGAAGTATTTACCTCCACATGTAAACCTGACAAGGATAGAATACTCTGGGAAGCAAGAAGAAACCCTAATGAGTTGGATAATAACCCTAAAAGACTTGTCGGCTCAAGAAGATAATTTATATTAGGTTATTAGCCTCCAAGAGAAGAATTCGACCATAAATAATAATATATACTGAACAGACAGATACCCAAAATGAGAAGTCGGCCCAGGAAGTTAGCCAGAATTAGTATAAATACAGGAGGTCGGTTCTCATTCTGGCAAGCAGTCTCAGAATTGCAGAACAGCACGTGTGCGCACTGCAGTTGCCCAATTTCTGCGCAGGTTTGGAGGAGAGCTATCGTTGCAGCTTGTAGCTACGCTTGGACTATCTCTTGGTTAGGGTTTGGACTATCTGATCAGCTCTTATTGGTGCGCTATCCTTGGGGAAAGGTGCACTACCCTTTGTTTGGCTATCTAGCCTAGGGTTTTCTTCCGGAGTGATTCTCTGTCAAGGTTAAGGTGCTCGGAGGGTGGCTTCGGCCTATGGTTGG
>SNQJ01S0097701.1:6885-36761 GCA_010110895.2 Picea sitchensis | reverse complement strand
TTTCCAAGAATTCTTTGAGATCTAGGAAATTATATGACTGAATTTGAGAATCCAAAAGTTCAATATCATTTTCGAACTTTTCAATAACTAGCTCAAGAAAACAAATTTTACTTTTAGGGGAAAATTTGCTCGATTCCAAAATAAGAAACACAGTCATTAAAAAGTCTTCGTCAATGTGAAATTCTGCTACCTTACCCCTGAATTCTTCTATGGCTTCACAAGATATAGGATTTTCCACATACCCTGTCATCTTGAAACATCATCAAGGCTTTGAAATCTGGATTCTTCAACAGTGAAGTCGCTTGTGAACTTTGAAGCTTGGGATCTTGAACAATGGATTCTCCAGGTGAATGGTACAGCCTTCCTGTGTTTGGCTTTTGTTCCCCATCAGAAGTCAAATTTGAACTTGATATATTTTATGGAGAACTCGAAAGCTCGAGTCCCCAGAGGATTCGCCAAAATGTTAACACTCTGTAATTTTCCCAAGGCTACGGAGGCAGTCACAGAGGTAACCTCAAACCACTTGGAGTCTTGGATCTATCCCTCCAAGACTCAGAGAGAGCTCTCTCTTTTCGATTTAGCTTGGTTTGTATGGGATGGATTTTAGGCTAGCTATGAAAGTATGGGGTTGGGGTTTTTAAATGGTTGGTTTGGGACAACAAGGAGGTCCATTGGGCACATGGGGTCTGCGCTTAAATATGTGATTCACTCTCAGATATAGACAAAGCTCTTACAAAGGGAAAGGTAGTGGAAGTGTTGGATCGAATTAAGTTTGAATGGTGTGTATTTGAGGAAGAACTAGGGGAGAAAAAAGTGAGCAAATGAACAATTAAGAATTCATAAACTGATCTTTTTAGAGGAGAAACATAAAGATTATCACAAGATCATATGCAGAGTATTTTACAATAAATTATTCTCTGTTATTATCTTCTGACAATAAGAATTGAAAACAAGTGGAAAGATGACAGGAAAAATACTTAGCAGAGAAAGAAACGCCACCAATACATATGCACAAGAATCTTTTAAAAATCATGCCCATTACTGATTGATCATTTTAAAGATTACAGAAAAAAAATTTGGAATGGAAAATCCCACAGTCCAGCAAAGAAAATTACACCCTCATAGGTCGAACCATCTTTTTTTCTTTTACATGTTTATATAAACAAAAATTCCCTCAGCCTTCTCCTGACTCGAGCTCTATCTCTGCTTTCTAAAAATAGAAAAGCAGTTACCAAAATCTCGACATCTGTAGGTTGTCTCTAAAACAAACAAAACAGTAAATTAAAGGAAAGTTCAATTCGGTAACTGCTGCTTGACATCTAGAACATTGGAGGTTTGTTAAGTTTTGCTGGCGAATCCACTCTAACAACATCAAAACAAATGAATGCAGAAGTCGTTGAATGTTTGAGTTTGTTGGAGATTTGCTGCTAGTTGGAGGATCGGTGCTCTAACCGCTGCCTGAAAAATAGGAAATCTCTGCCATTTGTCATGAGTGAAGTTAAATTTCCCCTGGTCGAGCTGCCATCTTCTCCATGATCTTCCTCAAAATGCTGCCTCGAATCCTGGAAGATTGATTTGCTTGCTGGCTTGCTCCTGTAAACGCTCAACTGTAATTCGAATGCCATGATGGAAAGTGCCACTTGTTACAAGATTAATCCACAAACACAACTTTGATCTTCAACTCCATGCGATTCTCTTTAAATTTTCTCTTTGAGTTCACTTTGTACGCATCAGATTCCACATCTATCAGATTAGGTGATGATCTGTCATTTCGACCCTTATCTGGTCCCTGAATTGCGTTTGATGCAGTATTCTTTCTTACAGTTGGCACAAAAAAATCAGGTTTATCTTGAGCAATATGCTCTCTTCCAAAAATTTTATCCACTCTTCTCTGTCTTTTACTGGAAACATTACCCATAATTACACACTCACTTAGTGCATCATCAGTGATGTCAGATTCCTTCAAATCCCATATGGATTCAACTGCAGGGGGCACCGACAATAAATCACATGCATTTTTATTGTACGAACAAGTTGGACAGAGCCAATCCCCAGGAGGAACTTGATCCAGAGGAGGATCAAGGAAAAACTGATGATAAGTAAGAAAGCATCCTACTCCATCACAACACAACAGTTCACCCCCAACTTTGCATATTTCACAAATGCTATTATAATCATCCACTGGAATCCTTCTTTGAAAATTACTCATCTGAGAAGATGATGATGCACCAGTGTTAACATTCTTCCCAGTGTCAATTGCTATCTCCCCGGTATTACTCTTATGTCCCATTTTACCCTCTACTTCATGGTCTTCTGAGAAAATTTAAAAGCTGACATCACTTGCTCCCTCGTTGACTTTGCTTTTCTCCATGCCTTTTCTAGACTTCCAGGAAAAGATTTCTGCTAGGCCTTTCTAGATCTCTGTTCATATGATTTCATGAGCTCATTGGCTTAAGCAGAAGCAAGAATGTCTAAATCTTCCATCTCCCATGTACACTGATCATACCTTAATCCCTTCCATTTAACCAGCCATTCACCTCTGCAATTTAACTTATCATGGCATTCTCCAACTGAATTTGTGGGAGGCTTCAAGGTCCGTTTTCGAATAATCCGATGTGATTCTGTCCATTTTGGATTCCATTTTAAGGCCTTTCCTTTCTGCCTCTGGTACAAACATGGTCATTTAAATAATAATACAGAACAATGTAAAGGAATAAAATGGAATAATCAACTTTCTCAAAAGGAAGAATAACAAAATGAGGTTTGCTTCCTTGCCAATAGATAACTTGGTAGTAATTATATCTGGAAAGCAGAGTCAAAAAACATGCATAGGACCAGAATGCCATCGATGTTGTTGCTTCCTGTAGGCTTCATAACTCTTTGGAACCTCAGAAGGGACCATGACATCATTGAGAAAAATAAATCTCCACCCTTTCAGATGGGCACGCACAACAATGTCCATATTTTCAACAGTTGTTCTTTCAATATAACCTCCAGATTCCTCAAGGTATTTTATTCGCCAAACATCAGCTTTTCCGTTGAACCCAAGGAAATTTAGAAAGACCTTGTTCACCTTCTGCTCTTGATGTACAGAGGATAAATCTTGGCCCAGTTCCTTCTCTAAAGTAGAGTGAGCATCTGCGCATGAGGTTTGAAATTTGCTCCAGTTTTGGCGTATTAGTTTCTTGGTTTGCTGGCAACTTCAAAAACTTGAGGAAAACCAACATCTGGATTTCGACTCACACCTGTAACTCTCATCATATAAATCATGGAAAATATTTGGCTCCTAAGAATTCACTTCGACAGCTACCAAACTCCTTAGCGATGTATGGAATAAGAAATTGCCTCCAATTTTGTGTTCAAACAGAAAATTGCCAGATGTCCCATGAGGGATTCATGGTAGAACTTGGGCCTGCACTTTTATATTATTTTTGGCTTCTGTGGGAAATATCCCACATTCACGCGGTAAACTAAACTTTGGGTGTTTATATGAGCCAACAGTCACATTGTCTTTCGATGAAGTGAGCCCAAGGCTGTGCTTTGGAGTTTGGCATTGGCGTTGGCTTGTGTGTTTGTTGTTGGTTTATGAAATGGTGCTTATCGTCGGTGTTGAGTATTCGGAGGTTCTCCCTAGGCCAATATAGTTTTTTGGAAAAATACTTGTCAAAATATTTATATTTTGCTAAACAAGACAAAAAATCTGCATAAAGGCCGAGGGGCCAATTTTGGCTCAAAAGACCAAATTTTGGTTAATAAACCAAACTTTGTATTTACCCACAAGAATTAAATTTTTCCATTCAAACCAATTCACAATTTGTTGCTAAAAATTCACCTGAACTCGCTTTGAAGCTCACGTGCAGGTACTCATCTTTTGCTTGGTCAGTGTTGAGCGCTTTCTGCCGCCTTCACCATGTGTCATGAGGAAAAGCATAATGCCTAAAATAGATAGATATTATTCAAAATATTGATTCCCTATTATATAGGGTTCTAACAACTTTGATCAATTTATAGGAACATTGACTGCATATGAAATGAGAATAGTTAAAGATAAACCCACCTCCAGAGAAGCATCATTTAAAGCAGACAAGAATGAGGATTCTGAGCCCGATGAAATTGAAGAAAAATTTGTGAAAAGACTGAAGAAGGGATCCGACAAATACAAAGGTAAACTGCCTTTCAAATGCTTTAACTATGGTAGGATAGGTCATTTTGCAAATAAATGTCCCCACAAAGGAAAGGATTGGACTTGTGATGATGAGGAGAAATACAAAAAAAAAAAAAATCTTTAATGAGAATAAATTTAAGAAGAAAAGTTTTTGTGCAAATAATGATGATGATCCTTCAGATGATGAAGACAATGATTCATATATTGAAGATAAACTAAATGAATTAATACTTACGTCCAAAGAGGAATATGACAATAATAGCACAGGGAGTGATGTTAATGAAGAAGAAGTTGTGGTTGACATGGAAGGAGAACTGATCAGTGCATTGGAAGAGATTGATAGACTAAGAATCAAGAATAGAAAGAAAATAAAATTGTTGATACAGTTCGAGAAAGACAGTAAAGAACCTAATAAAGACCTTGTCCTATTAAAAGTATAATTGGAAGAGGCAAAGAAAATCGAAGAGATTCTGAAACAACAACTATCAGAAAAGAAGGCAAGATGTGAATCATTAGAACAAGAAGTAGTGAAAACAAGGAAAGAAATGGAGAAGTTTCAAGCCTTGTATAATCTGAATCTATCAAGTATCAAAGCCTTAGAAGGATTAGCCACCATTCTGAATCAGCAAAGGAATCCAAAGCTCAAAATTGGTTTGGGTTATGAAGAGGGATCAAGCAGTGGGAAGCCAGGAAATGAAGAACCCATCAAGTTTGTCAAAAGTACAACCAATGACAATAACGAACCTGCAAAAACAAAGGAAGACAATCAACCACCCAGGACGAGTAAAGAAAAATGTGCCAGGACTGAATCTGTAGAACGAAGAAACAATTCTCTCTCTGTTGAAAGATGTCATCAGCAAGAAAGTAATCGATTTTCTCAAAGAAGACAACCATTTTCCAGGCACAAAGAATTTTTCTTTGGCTATTGTTTCTACTGTTATAACTTTGGTCACAAAGACGTAAATTGTTCCTTAAGACTTAGACATGAGAAATTAAGATTTCAAAGGAATAAATACTTCCCACAACAAAGAATGATACAATCAAGTAATAATCCTTCACAGACTACAAATTGCCAAATTAAGTCTGGACACATACAACTAAGGAGACCAAGAAATAATCATCAGTCAATAAGTAGGCAACACTGCAACAATAAGTTTGACTTATTGAATAATGAGGTTGAATGATACACCTGTCATAACTTTGGACATAAATCTATTGACTTTCGGTTAAGGAACTATGAACCTGATTTGAAATCCCCTGCTGAAAATGTCAAGTTTTGGAAGAAGAAGGAAAGTAACAAGTGTGGATTAGTATTGTCTGCTCAAAGAAAAATGAACCCTTGGTATATAGACAGTGGATCTTCCAAACACATGATGGGAGACAAAGGCAATTTTCTATCTCTAAGTGAATGCAAATCAGGAAGCGTAACCTTTGGAAATGATGCTCCAGGGAAAATAAAATGCAAAGGGATGGTGAGCTTAAGTAATGGAAAAGGAAAAGCCCAAGATGTTCTACTTGTGGATGGGTTGAAACATAATCTGCTCAGTGTAATTCAAATGTGTGACAGAGGATGCGAGGTGTTTTTCACGTCCAAGGACTGCAATATAAAGTCTGTAAACTTAGGACAAGTGGTAGCCAAAGGCAGGATAAAAATAAATAATATATGTGCTGAAAGAAAATAGAAAGAATGTCATCTAAGAAAACATGATGAGAAAGTTGGTTAGCATAGGAGACTTGGACATCTAAGCTTTGACCACTTAATCAAACTCAAAACTAAAGGCTGATCAAAGATCTTGAAATATCAAAGGCAGACTTCGATGTGTAAACCACATTCAGTAGGGAAGCAAAAGACACAATTTAAAGTCTAAGAGATTTACTTCAATGAAGAAACCACTCCATCTAGTTCCTTATGGATTTATGTGGACCATCCCGAACCCGAGGAACAGGGACGGAAAACTACTTCATGTTGATTACTCGATGATTACTCCGGACTTACTTGGGTTGCCTTTCTCAAAGAAAAAGCGAAGCATTTGAAATTTTAAAATATTTAAGGCTTTAGCGAGACTCAAATGAGGAAGAGGTTAAGGAAATACCGAGCCAGGGAGGATATTTTATTTCAAGAGACTTCAAGGAGTTCTACGATGAGCATGGGATCAGAGATACACAATCCAAGAACTCCACAACAAAATGGAGTAGTTGAGAAAAAAAATACAACCATCATGAACATGGCCGAACCAATGATGAATGGGAAGAACATTGGTAAAACCTACAGAGTAGAATCAATACACACAATAGTCCATCTTCTTAACAAATCCCACCTCAAACCACAAGGTGACAAGACACCTTACTTATGAATTATGGTTTGGAGGCTACCTCAATCAAACACTTGAGTCTTTGGGAGTAAATGTTACATAAGAATAATGATGAGAACCTGTACAATATATGATGACGGGGTGGATGAAGGTATTTCTTAGGGTATGCTACAAGCATTAAAGGATATAGATGCTACTATAATAAGAGGCATAAAATGGTTGGCTTGTATTGATGTAAAAGTGATGAAGGAATCCCGACAAGAGAGGTGTATAGTAATGGGACTTCTACAGAAGACACAGCTAAAAAATGAAGATGAGCGAGGTCGAAATTAAAAAATGAGACTACGGTTGCACTCAGACAGACTCAAATCGGTAGTCAACTACAAATTCCTCCAAAATCATTCAAAAGAAACATCCTACAAGAGTGGGAGGATAGTGGGGAAAAGACAAGAAAGTTTACAAACTAGAAGCTAATCAAAACATCGAGACAATCTCATACAACCTTCCTTATCCATGATGGAACCCAAGAATTTTAATGAAACCAACAAATATGACCACTGGGTAAAAGCAATGAGTGAAAAGAAGTTGATCAGATTGAGAAAAAAATACGTGGGATATGGTTCAAAGACACGAAGGTAAAAAACGTCATTGGCTCAGTGGATCTTTAAGAATAGAAGTTGAATGAGCAAGGACAAGTTGTCGAGACAAAGCAAGGTTAGTCTGTAAAAGGATTATGCTCAAATAGAAGGAATTTGGTTGATGAAACATTTAGCCCATGGGAGATTAGAAGCCTCCAGGAATATTTCTTGCCATCCTTTGTCGTAAAAGGTTTAAAGTCTACAAATGGATGTCAAGTCAGCCTTTCTCAATGGACATTTGGTAGAAAGTCTATAATAGACAGCAGGAGGTTTCAGGGTAATGCGATAACAGTGACTTAAAGTATTCATCTTGAAGAAAAGATTTATACTTGGTTTTAAAACAAACCCCTCGAACACGGTATCCACCAGTTGGATATGTATCTCAAAGGCGAAAGAGTTGAGAGAGGAACAAAGCTGACAATCTGTATATTAAAATAGGGATAATGATTTGCTCATCGTCTTGGTCTATGTAGATGAAATCATCTTTGGATGTAATAAAGGATTCTTGGTACAATGGTTTTGCTTCGCCATGGATTACGAATTTGGGAAATGTCTATGATAGGAAGCATCCTCATTTTTCTTGGTACATGCAAAATTTTCGAGGAGGCAGAAAGGGGATGTTCATTCGAAAAATATCTAAAAGAAATGTTGAAAAGGTTTCAAATGGAATATTACAAACTTATTGGAATTTTTATAGTGCTTGGATATAGAATAAGCAAGGATGATGATTCACTGATGTTGATCAAAGCTCATATCGATCAATGATAGGAAGCCTATTGTACATCACAACATCTAGCCTAGACATAATGCATGTTGTAGGAATGGTGCAGGAAGATGTCAGTACAAATAGAAGTCATTTGCAAAATTTGTCAAAAGGATATTGGGGTATTTAAAAGAAACAATGACTTATAAATTACATGGTATCCAATCAAAATCTTCAATTATTTGATTTTATTGATCACGGTGGAGCAAACTATATTTGATGAGAAAAAGCACGGTGGAGGAGCATTCTTCACGGGTAACTCCTTAGTATCACAGCTTAGTAAAAAGTAGGTTCCATTTCTTTATCAACCACATAGAAATGATACATTGATGTTGCTACACATTGCAACTAGGTATTATGGAATGGGTGGAACACTTGCGGACTTAGGAGGTAAAATACCGGAATCCCAATTCATTGTGATAACACTAAGATTGCCATCGGTGTGTCACAAAATCTGTATTCCACTCCAAGACCAAGCATATTCCATGCAAAATATCTGTTTATCAGAGAAGCAGTCCTGAAATCACGTGTTGAGGTCAATTTCCCACTCTGAGAACAAATTGCGAACCTCTTTTATAAACCCTAGCCAGGAGCCACTTGCTTTGAATATCTCGAGGCAGTTGGGTGTCATTTAGTCTACCCCTAAAGAAGTCCATCTTCTTAGGGAGTTTTATGCTGAGAATATCTAATGCCTCTAAAATTACTGCCCAACAACTCGGGGGGACCATGTTTTCTTTGACATTGATGTCAAGGGGGATAAAAATTCGGGTGCCTTAGTTGCCATCAATGACAAAGGAATTGTTGGCATGTTTTTTCTGAGCGTATGTATACATTGATAAGTACAATAGCGATGATAGATTCAATACAACAATGATTAGTAGTCACGGTGATAATCGGGGAAAAGAGCAACAACTATATTCGTTGGATCAACAATTGAGAATTCCCGATGGTTGTCGGATCTCAATGTAGACAAGAGGAGCACATAGATATGAAGGATAGATCCCGGGCATTGAATCGAGCAGGAGGTCAACGTTGGATCAAGTAGAACCTACATGTTATTTAAAGTTCTAGGAGAAGCAGGCCTTCAAAATCCGGCCGGGAGGAGCGTCCATCTTAGTGGGACGCGTGTGAAAGATCGTTGTTACATTTGGAGAGTCAAAGGAGCGGGTTTCCCTAACCTCTCAAAATAGCGATATCCGAAATCCGCGAAATAATCTGAGCCGTCGGATCAAGGTTTGTCCCGGACCATTGATCCTAATAATCCATTTTGGTTTGTGAATCGAGAGTTGGAGATGTCAAAAGAATAATAACCGCAGGGAATCCCAAAATCTACGTGTACGCGAAATTACGACTTAATGCGAAGACGTCCGGATCAAAGGTTTGATGCGGACCGTTCATCAGTCCATTTTGGATTTTTGTGGATCGAAAGTTGGAGATGTAAAAGAATATTAACCAAAGGAATCACGAAATGCGATATCCCAAAAGTGAACTTGTCGAAACCCGTCGAGATCTAGGTTGATCTTGACCATTGATCTGAATCCATCTCGGAGTTTCACGGATCGCGAGTTGGAGATGTTAAAGAATAGTAACCACAAGAATCCCGTCGCGATATCACGAAATCGCGAGCTTAATCTGAGCCATCGAATCAAGGTGTGGCGGATGCGTTGATTCGACTCCATTTGAGTTTTGTAGTTGGGACTTTGAAGTGACAAAGAACTGCGAACATCAGAATGTCCCGAAATCATCGTGAAATCTTAATCCTTGAAAATGATGAACCATCGAGATCAAAGTGTTGATCAGGCCCGTTGATCCCATGCCATTTCGGGTTTTGGGGATCGCAACTTGGAAAGTCGATACCTCATCTCCATATTCATGAAATGAGAAATGTGGCATATATACATAAGGATGTGGTCACTGCCCTTGGTCATATCAGCGAGAGATGGAGGGAAGCTTCGAAAATAAGCTCCTTTTGGCGGGGATCGTATTTGGGAATGTCGAACACATGGTCCACCGCGAATGTCGAATTGCCAAATGTCGGAAATGTCAAAATGAATACAAGATCCCATGGAATCAATCCAATGATCCAGGTGAATTTGAACAAGATGGGAGACTATTGTATACGACGGTTTAACTCCGAAGAAACTTATAGATGGTTTACGCTAGAAGGGATCAGATCACTTGAGACTGATTGTGAGAGGAGGTGAAGAGTCTTTAGGAATCTTCAAGAGGGATGAATATGTTCATGGAGGTGATTGACAAATGGATGAGCATTGAGGCACATGGCTGGAGCAGAGAGAAGGTGAGCTTCGACTATCCGCGAGAGAAGATGAAGAGTCTCGAACTACGAGAAATTTGAGGAATCTCATTATAACTTATCTGATGATGTTGAATGAGTGGTAAACGACCAGAGAAAATGAAGAGTCATGATGATGATCGACAGAGCACTCGAGAGGTGGAAGAATTTTGTCGCGAGGTGATCATCACCGAAGGCATTAATGAATATTGCATGCACAAAGACAACAAAGACTACAAGTATGCTGAAAAAAGAAGAGAGATAGGTGTGGTTGCTTTGTGGAGGTGAATGAAGGTGTGTGCAAGGAGGCAGAGAACAAGAAATGCACAGAAAGAGAATGGTGCATTGAAGGGATATGGCAGATAGAGCATAAGATAAAGAGCGAAAGAAGTGCAAAGGGGTGTTGTCGAAGACATTGATGCGAGATAGAGGCTGACGTGTATAGCAACGGGGATGGTAAGCCATTGAATAATTTTATATGGCTGTAATAAGTTTTGGTAACAAAAGAATTTATATTCCGAGGGGTGGTTGGGAGGTGCTAAGGAGGAAGATTGTCCTCAAAGGTTCAAAGTGGGTTCTTGTACACAAGGATTTGTTGCGTCCTTCTAGGTTGTGCTAGAGAAACGGGGAGTTTGAGTGCTTCCTTCTAGTCGGTGCTAGAAAGCTAGGGAGTTGGTGCTTCCTTCTAGTGGGTGCTAGAGAAAACAAAGTTGGTGCTCGACAGAAGTTGCATCTTAAAAGCGGTTTAACCTCTGATAAGGTTGGTGCTCATATGTATGATAATGTAAAGAAGATATGAATATACTTATCATATAAAGAAAAGGGTTTTTACCACATATGGGTTTCTCGGGAAATATTTGTCTCTCTATTTCTCATATATGTGATCTTTGAATATGTGCCCTTGTTTATTTCCCATTATTGTGATCATCGTGAGTTCCCTATAAAGATTTTAAAGAAACATTATTGTTTAACACGGTAACAATTGATTCACCTCTCGGTTGTCCAGCATTTAAAACCATGGATAAATTGAAGAATTCCTCAAAAGATGGATTGTCAAGGAAGACCCCAACATGTCATTGATAAGGCTGAATAAACTCATGAAATAAGAGAATGGCGGTAGGGAATTTTATGATAAATTTGAAAACTTAATGCAAAATATTTGAGTGAGCCATCATCCTTTAGATAGTTTCCTTCTCTATCTTTACACCAAATCCTTTACAGGACAAATGGGATTTTCTCCTGAGAGATAAAACCCCAAAACAATCCAAGAATCCCAAGAGGTAGCTCTGAGATTGAATACAATCTATCATCATCTAAAGTTGATCCTTTCTATGCCTCAAGAGTCAAAGTGGATGTTAAACCTAAGATAGTCCATAACGTCAAACCTACCTCATATATTAGTGCTATATTGGAAAAGCTATAGTTGATTGTAGATGGCATGGTAAAAACCAAAGATTTAATGATGAATTGGATTTTCAAATTGGAAAGAGCTCAACAACAAGCTCCTAGGGCTCCTTATAAAGGTAAATTCCAAAAAGGGTTTCATTTTTAGACCAAAAATGATGTAAGTTCACGATACTTTAGCCCTCATAAACATGGTAGAGGAGAATCCTTGGTGCTTTCAATGTAGAGACTCAAATTGGGATCATGAGTGTCCCTTGAAAAATGATTAACATGACCAAGTGAATATTTTCAATCATACCATTGAAGGTCCTCAATATTTTCTTAATGTCACACTTCAAGAACATCAAGAAGGCATAAAAGGAAGCAACCAGGAGGCTAGGATGGAGGTGATAACTAACCTTTATCAAAATTGAGATAAAGAGTTGAAGAGAAGCAAGAATTCCTAGTGTACACTAGGAGAAAACAAATGAACCAAAATCTCTCTACTGGGTCTATAATTTCATAAAAACAAGACCTCCACCCATGAAGATACTTCTTCCTAAGAATCCTTCCAAGACCGACAAAGTAGATTTGATTTTTGACTTTGAAGGTGCATTGGAAAGTGCGCGTAACCGTCTACTAAGGAAATCATCAAGGGTCCCATCTGCTAAAGAAAGGTTAAATTCTTTTCAAAGTGCTCCCGAGGAAAGAGCAATGGACCCTCACATCATGTTCTGGTAGACCATTTTAGTGTTCATTATGATGGACACCCTCCTTTCTTCATGACATTATTAGTTAATAACAAATACCTTAATAATTGTATTCTTGATTAGGGGGTAGGTGCTAACATGATGTATTTAAAGGTTATGGAGAAATTAGGCATGAATGCCACACGGGATTACAAGAATGTGTGTGCTTTTTAATCCAAGGCCAACGTTTTCAACTACCCCATGAGTGGGTAGTTGAGAATTTTGAAGTATTCCTTGGAAGATATCCTGATAGAGTGATCCACGTGGATATTATGGTTTTGGATGTCCCATATAGATGGGGAATATTGTTGTTCAGAAAGTTTGTTGAAGAAATTTGTAGGGAGGCACCTTAGAGATGGATCTAACTTACATTAATTTTCCTATGAATGAAGGGACTGTGAAATTGCGCCTCCCAAATGTGCCAATGGGCAAGGTCCATGCGAGAGTGATGTTGATGTTGAGAGGCGGAAGGCCCTGGAGCATGACCTATCAAGGAAATCCATCCACATTATTTTCCCACGAGGGATTTTCCTTTAAGCTTGGAGGAAGACTTTTGATAAAATACAGCGACCAAAGTAGAGCCACCAACAAATCCTAGACAAATACAAGGAAAAATAAGTTGGGATTGTCAAGATATTAAAGAAAGGAGATGACCACATATTGATTAGACTGACCCAACATGAAGAGTCTTCATAGCAGAATCACACCCTCCTCCCTCAAAAAAAAATAATAGAGTGGTACAAGAAATAGCAGAGTTGAAAAAGGATTACCAAGAGGGAGATGCAGTCTAGATGTGGGATACAAAAGAGGGAGAACTACTAATGTTAAAGGGAATGGGCAGTTTTGGATTGGACCTTTTGAGTTAAGGAGGATGAATTGGAGTCCGAGTTTTCCTAATATCTACCGTTGGAGGAAGAAGATGTCCATTCGGTTGGTGGACTTATCCTCAAACTCCATCGAAGTGGAAAATACTTGACCTCCACGGTGAAATTTACAAGTAAGAGTAAGGTAAGGCATTTTTCATTCCATGTATATATCATATTCATATCATGCTAGAGTAGTGTGGTTGTAGTTTCATTTCCACTTGCATAGATGATTGCTTACTTTTTATTTCATTATATCATGTATGAGTTAGGGGTTATATCACCACCCCAAGATTACTAATCATTGTTTTTGAGATATAGAAGATCCACCGAGGTCATGCCAAAGATGTTGAGGGTCTCGTACACTCTGATTGAGAACATGTCTGGATTTGGAGCCATGTTTACATCCCTAATCACAGGGATAACTAAAGGATGTATTATTGACACCACATGTCCACTGAACATGGAGTGAAACCATATGACTTGATCTTGGATTTGGAGGGCCCACGTTTTCTTCAGTGTGTCCTATCTATCAACAACATCCATCCCATCGACTTCAATTATGAGGGTATGGGTCTTTCTCCATGAGTAATGTCCGATTTTATGAGCAGAACAAAATGAATATAGATTATTAATGGGTTCTTAACACCATAATAGAGATACAATAAAGCTGGTTTTCTATTCAATAACGAAATAAGATGAAGCTGTAAAATACGTGAGGAAGCAAGCCATTTTGGAATGGTGGCGGCTTATCTTTGCTGAAGAGATGTGACTGACAGTCATTAGCAAGAATAAGGTTACAATGAATTCTGATCCTTTTACAATAAGCAAGAATTCAAAACCGTAGACGTCAGAAACCTAACCTGGGAGATGAAGCGCAGAAAGTCATGTGGGCCCCATTTGGAGTAGCCTAGTCATCAACTTCGAGGTGCGTGGCATCACGATCTCCGTTTAAATGTGATATAGACCCGTTGGAAAGAATTATCACCCGAGGAGATTCATTTTGGGGGATCAATACTTCTTTTTTGATACCATTGAGTATATATATACCTTAAAACCTTCATTTAGGCCTCAAATGGCCAGTAAAGCGCTAAAATTAGTAAATTGCCAAAATGTCGGAAAGCGTTTTGAGCTGTTGTTGCAAAGGTGGAAATACGGAAATATCCATATGGATCAATCCTCCCTCCTTAGGAAGAAATTGTCTCCATTTCATTGAGGTCCCATTAGATAGAAATTCTGCTAAATTTATTAGAAATTGAGCCACTTGCCTTGGATGTAGAACGGCTTCCACAGCAGCCATTCGATAAACTCGGATCACTGTTGTCCGAGTGCCAGCAGTATGTCTGTCCACAACTCGATCATTGGATTCCTATTGTATGTATTTGGAGTTGACCTCTGTTGGTGTCCCGGTTGTTTTGTTACTTTTGAGGTGTCTAATAGTGGTGGGAAGCAGAGTTGATCAGGTGCGAGGAGCCAAGAAGGAAAGAGGAATCTTGAAATTATCCCATGGACTTGGTGATGATAATACGGTCCATATGAAATTAGGAAAAACCTGATAGGGTCACAGCAAAGTTCTAACTACGCAGAATGGGGCCAAAATTTATTCGCCCACAGAAACTTATGCGTCCTTTCGATGTTGATCATGGCATTGTTTATTGTACTTGTCATTTAATTTTTGTAGGATTATCCACAGACCTATGTGGCCGGATGTCTTTGGATCCACTCAATGAGCAAGGTGGCTTTGTCGGCTTCAATTGGAGGGGGAGATGAGAAAGTTAGAGTCAAAGAATTGTATAAAATTACCTGCAACATCTATGGGGACCCAATGGTTGGAATACAAGCCCCTTGAAGGGTTGTGGTTGGTTGAATTATGTATGGCTTTGTTGTAGCTATCTTTGGACATAGGAAGGATCTCATCCCATGCGAGAGTTCTTTGGATGCCACAGTAATGAAGGATATACACAATATTCGATTCTAACCTGGGTTTGGCCATACGTTTGGGGGTGGAAAGTGGATTTAGTGGAAAACTTGGTGTCCATGTTGACTAAGAACTGCGCAGAATGTGTTGAAATGGAATATCCCAATCGAGACGATGGTTTGTAGAGTTCCAAAATAGTACCAGACTTCGTTCAAAATAATAGCTTGGCGGGTAAAGGCCTCTCTTGTGATGCTGCTAACTGCAGGCAACCAAAATAGCCATCTTAGAAAAGCGATCAACAACCACAAAACACAATCATTTCCGCGCTTGGTGGATGGGAGGCCCGACATGTAGTCCATTGGGATGGATTCCCAAGGCTTCTTGGGGGTAGGAATATGGGTGTATAAGCCTTTCTTTTTTGATGGATGGCTTGGCAATGAAAAATGAAGTGAAATATTTGATATATTTGTTGACATCCTGTTGAATTTTCGGCTGGTAGAAATGTTTTTTGTAGCATCACCAATGTCATTTTTATGCCGAAGTGTCCTGCAACCCAACTATAATTGGGCTACAATTGCTTCACTTTCAACTCTCTTGATGGAACAAAGATGTAAGCCTAGACACAACAACCCTTCACGAAGATGGAAATTAGCAACAACAACATTTGCATTGCACCCAAAAATTTGGTGGGGTGGTGTAGCCAAAGAGTCGAGTGCAATCTCATAGAGTTGGGAGCCATTCGGATGTCTCATGGCATGAAGTCTATACCGTCTTTGGAGTGCATAGTAGCGTCACATTTGAGACTGTCGGTGGCGTGATTGGTGCTGTGTTTATACATGATGTTGAGGTGGAATTGTTGCAAAGTATGTGGACCACTTTGATGGTGAGATGCTTTTGGGATTTTCCACAGTAATGCATGAGCTACGGTGCTTAGCAGTGAGTGTGGATGGCTGTCTCCTTCCCAAGAATGTAATGTCTCAGCGACATGATTTCACAATGGAGTACATTTCTTTGTGGTAAGTAGGGTACTTATAAGCGATTATCGGCGGTGTCTACTATGATAGGCTATGGGGTGGGTGTGTTGAGTGAGAATGGTACCCACGACATAGTCTGAAGCATATATCTATATCTCAAAGTTTTGTTGCAGATCGAGTAATGAGAGAATTGGGGATGAGCACAAGAACTTCTTCAAATCATTGAACGCTTGTTGTTGGGACCAGAAACATGCAAATTTTGCCTTACCACCACCCACCTTTATTTGGCTGAGGGCCAATGCAGTATGGGAGAAACCCAACCGCGAACCTACGAGAAATTGCTTGAGTTCTAAGAAGCTCCGGCTTCGATTGAGTGTTATTTGGGGCGGTCATGGATGACTTGGATCTTAGCTAGAATCACATGTATTCCATACTGATCAATGATGTAGCTTCGGGTAATGGACCCTATCCATCAGAAGGATCACGACTCTATAGAGTTGGCATATAGCAACTTATCGCCGCGGTGTGGAGAACACGGTGAATATGCGCAAGTGTGTTGGTCCCAAGTCTTGATGTAAATTAGAATGTAATCCAGATACACCACTACTAAAAGGAAATTATTGGTGAATGGGCATGGGATATCGTCCATCATCCCCTCATTAAAGTGGGCATTTTTCAAACCAAAGGGTATGATCAACCATTCAAAAATTCCCTTCCTTTGACTTGGCGGCGGTCTTCCATACATCTGTTTTGTGGGACGAGGTGGTAGCCAAACTTGAATCATGCGAAGTGGCTGACCCACTGAGTTCATCAAGGAGGTCATCGATTAGAATGATTTACCGGTTTGTGACAGTGATTTTATTTAGAGCACGGTAATCAATACAGTCGTCGGGTTCCATCTTTCTTATATACCAACACAATTGGAATCCCTTAAGGTGATGAGATGGGACGGATGTGCACCTTGTGGAGAAATTCTTGGTTTTGTCTCTTGATCTCCTCATTCTAACAAAGAGCGATGATAAAATGGCCCATTGGGTAGAGGTGCACAAGGGGTCATATCGATGGAGTGCTTGACCCTGTGATCTGCAGAGGTACCCCTTTAGGTAAGGAAAAGATATCTGATATTCTTCCACGACCTTATCCTACTTGCTTCTGTTGTGTGGAAAAATCGGTCGCGAAGGCCTTGGATGTGGCCGCAATATTTCGCTCACTCTGAGAACGAATCACGAAGAAGATAAATTTCTCGGTCTGGGAGATGAACTTCCTCCATTGCTTAGCAAATATCTAGGAAATAGCACTAGGTGGGGAACACCAGGGTATCTGTACAATTTCCTATTCAAAGTAATATACTTATGAAGCGTGGGCTCATATACCACAACATGACGGTTCCATAAGTAAGGTTGGCCCAAAGAACATCACAAACTTCAAGAGGGAAAACATCGCACAATACCTCATTTTTTGAAGGGCTTGATGCCATATGACGGTCGACATTGTTGGCCCGGCGAGGAGATCGCTTCCTCGGAGGAGCCATCCAATGGTGTAGGGTTGTGGGTCGCGGCGTTGTTGGTCAGGGCTAGCAGCTTGATGACTTCTAACGTGTAAGGGTTCTTCTAGATCTTGGTGTCAACGATGATGATGGTGTAGCGGGGTGCCTTTTACTTACATCTTTGAATGGAAGAGGAGCTCCAGCTATACGGATGCGTCTGGTTCACGAGGGATAGATCTTGGTAACAATAGTGGAATTGGGTTCCATGGAAATGATGAGTAACTACCACTCGCTACGGTTACGTCACCGGGTCAAAATCACCCATCTAATTAAAGAGAGGATTTCACTTTGGCGGCCGGTGGCCCTTTGGCGATAGTCCAACAATGTTGCCCATGCCAGACAGAGTATGGAAGTCGCGCACTTCCCGATTATCTTTCTTTGTGCTTTGGGTGTCCGCGTTTTAACTACGTGATGTCTTGGTTGTGCTGATCTTTGTCCATATTTGCTCTATCCTTTCGTTACGATTGGGTTGGGGCCACCCTTTCCAGGATTTTTTGTGAGGGGTTCCCCAAGCCAAATTTCCATCTTTTTGGGCAGTCTTAGCGCTTTCGATTTGGCTGACGCTCGGTTAAGATGAGATGTCACAGAAATTACGGTTTCAGTCTAGATGTATCTATCACGAGCAACTGGAGTACTTGAGCACTATATCTCTCGAATCTTTATTATTTTAACTACGGTGCACAAGGTATGGAAGATATTTGTGAAATAATGCTTGCTTGGTCTCTTTCTTGCCTTGATGTGAATCCATTGGTATCTGGTGGGTCCTTAACCGACCGAGGTATTATTGTTCCATAATAGCATCCCCGAAGGATTCCTAGGTGGATTTATTATTTGAAAATAATGAGTTTCCTCTGTTTTACTTTTCTTACAAAGTTTAGACCAATCTTTGACATGGGAATGGCTTTGAGGGCGCAAAGTAATCTTTTCTCTATTGAAAGGGTATGAATAGAAAAATATATATAGTGATTCAACCACTTGTCTACAACATCTGCGTCTATCGACCTTCAAATATAGGAATATCAAAGTTTATTTGTACCTTGAAGGCCTTCGTTGAAGAAGATGCATCCGTCGTTGGTAGTCGTCGAAGGATTTGCCGCGAAGCTATCCATCATATTGTTCCTCACGATGGAGTCTTCCTCTCAATCAAAGTTTAGAAAAGGATCTCGTCTTGTCATCTTTCTTTCACGCCATGGGGAGAATTAAGCTTGGGTGATAGAGGAGATTACGTCCCTCGAGAGAAACAAGCTTCGAGACCCAACTCTCTACATGCCAATTCTCGTTGGGGACGTACATTAAAAGGCGACAAAGACATACCTCTCTAATACCAACGATCTAGATTTTTATTAGTAGAATGGTAGGTATAATGATAACGAGGTTCTTAACACAAAATAACATGGTTATAGTAAAAGCGGTTTTCTATTCAATAAAGAAAAAAATCTGGAAACTGTAAAATGCATTGAAACAATCTTGTTGGAATGGTAATGGCTTATCTTTGAGAAGAGATGTGAAAGCAACACGAATTCCCAAGAAGAAGGTTACAACGAGTCTCTAAAGTCCTTTTACAATAGAAACAAAAGAATTCCAAAAAGCGGTAGACATCCAAAACCTAACCCTAGGAGATGAAAGCGTAAAGTCGGGCCCCATTTGGGTAGCTAATTACATCAACTTGAAACGCCAAAAGTCATGTGGGCCCCATTTGGGTAAGCTAGTACATCAACTTCCCGGGGTCGTAACTTTTGCATACGATCTCCGTTTTAGGCGTGTGATAGCCCGTTGGAAAGGTCTCACTGAGGATATTCATTTTGGGGGATCAATCATGGATTTATCTATCATTGAGGAGCTCGATACCGAAAAAACCTTCATTTAGGCCCTCAAAATGGCCCCAAAAGTAAAAACTACTAAAAATAGTAAATTGCCAAAAATGTCAGAAAACTGTTTTGAGCCAGTTGGAAAAGGTGGGTGGCCACCGATATCCATTTGGATCAGGTAATGATTCTGGGTATCATGGTGTGTGTCACTCTGATTTTCAAAGAATTTGAATATGTGCATTGAACTCTCTTTTGTTTCATGACATTTTCTTAGAAATTGTTCTCTTTAACTTGTCCATACCTGAGGGGATGATAGAGTTCCCTAGTAAGTTGGTTCCCTTAGGGATGAGTTTCCACCAGGTGGTTCTATGAAAGGCCATCGTCCATTACTTCATAATTACCACTTTTCATCAATGTCCCTCACATATTTCCCCTACCTTGGTTCGAGCATTGGGTTTTCCAAGCTATTAAGGGTTGTACCTTGCCTTGTGAGAAGAAGAGGCTAAAGGCCCAGAGGGTAAAAGTAGTTGGAAAAAGTTAAAATCCAAAATAAACCTTGAGATTCTTTGCCCAGGGATTCCCGAGAAAGAAATAAATGGCTTCTCAGCAAGAAAAGGGGACCCGTAAAATAAAATAAAACTCAAGATCTAGTTGGTGGATATGAGGTCTCATCATCAACCAGCCTATTAGATCCATGGGCATGTAGCAGTATGACACTACCATCCATCTGGTCACCAAACTAGGGTAGCATCTCTTGGTGGCGTAGCCAAGAGAAAGGGGTTCTAATCATGGGTCAACCTTCTCATTTCCATAAAGTTCTTGTGGCTAACGTTGTCACCATTGGTCACCACACTAGGACAATGTCCTTCAACTATTCTCTTGAAAAGAAAAATAAATAAGACAAAGAATAAAATTCATTGAATGGGCTAGGAAACAATGACATCCATGACAAGGTGCAGCTCGCCCTCTACAAAGGCACCCATGGGTAAGACCTACATTTCCCCGTTATCACTGCACCCCTTGACCAAACATTCCCTACACAAACTCATACATATACATGACATATATTGGTATTCACCTTTAAAACACCCCAAACTTGAAGAGGATTATCCCAATAGGACATCCTGAGACCCTCTCCAAACATGGCTTGTTAAAATACATAACTTCTTTAAGAGTTTGTCTAGGTAAAGAGGCATTTGATGCACATGTTTGGGTAATTTGATTATTAGACGTGATTGACATTGCTATGATCCCTGTGAATTATGATCCCATGGAGGGCATAATTTTTGTTGTTGCAAGACCATGCCTGAAGGACATGTACATATGGGGAGATGACTAGTTTAGACCTCCATGGGGATAAAATCCCACTAGATTGATGTTGTTACCCCAACCAGGGGTAGAGAGACACTAGAGGCTTGCACTAGAGAAAAATAAGGGCGCTCCACCAGATACACTTTGGAAGGCATATAAATACGGGGATATTTCTCTCCCCCCTAAAAGTTGGCCTTAGGAGGCCCATGACATCACCCTTGTGACCCTAGACGTCTCCCAACGTCAGATGGACATGATGGACACAATTGTGTGCCAAGTGGCACTTGTGGCATCATCTATAGGCCTTGTAAGGCCTAATGTTTTTCTCATAGAGCCTAACGTCCCACCTATGAGCCCCAACGTCACCCTAAAAGGGCATGACGTCACCTCTACTACTCATTTTAGGGTTTAATTCTTTAAATTTATGTAAAAACTAGATTTTTGATGTAATTTTTCCATGTTGGCCTTTTGTGACCTAAATTGTAATTAGATGTCATTATTATTGTATAAATAAGAGAAACATCTCTTGTATTTTCCATCGTCTTTCACTCACAAAAGTGTGAGGTATGAAATTCGACCCTCTTTAAGGGTATTTGCTGAAATTAAATGGTGTGCAACTTCTTGGAGAGGCTATTCTTGGTGTGTTTTGGCATTTTCTTGGTGGAAAGTATTCAACTAAGGTTTTTGTGTTAGGTTATTCTTGATGAAGTAAGTAAATCTGCAATTCTTCATTATTTTTGAATGGTTATGGTAAATTTTCTTCATTTATAAGATTATGAAATTGCTAGTTTGAAACGCTAGGGGAGAAGCATATGTTATTATCCTTTTACTTATAGTTTTCCACCTAATTTATTTTGCTAGAAAACATTTCTTTTGAAGAATACACTATATCTCTACCTTTGTATCACTCTAGTAACAATTCTTCATTAGCTTCATATATTTTATTTCAGGCTTGATCTAAGGAAGAAGGAAATCGCTTGGGCATAAGGTTACTTACTTCCTAGCATTTTTTCCTTCTAGGGTTTAGATATTGATGCCTTAGGTTATTAACCCCTCAATCATCTCACCCATCCCTTTATATTACCTATTATCATTTGTGTTTTCCTCTAAGAATTTCCACTACAAACTTTGAATCCATTACCCTAAAAGGCACTAGTCCACTCCTCACAAGTGATTGATTGACCAAACAACTCTTAAACCATCTTCCCTAAGACTTTTACTAACTCTTACTAACTCTAAATTAGACTAACTCACTAAATAATTTTTTGTTGTTGCAAAATATTGCTACAACCATCTATAACAACAAAAAAATCAACCAAAAGAAATATTAAAAGATGATTTAACATTGTCATAATTGCTTATGACAAACTATTATCATTTTGTCATAATTGCTTATGACAAACTATTATCATTTTGTGAACTTAGGGCTATTATTTTTGTCATTCTTGAAGCATTAGTGAGGCATAATTGTTAGAAGAGCTTCTAAATATACATTTCTATTATAAATGTTTATATTGCTTCAGTTTTACATTAGCTTGTTTATCTTTCAAGAGTTCATGGTTTTATGAAGCATTGACATCATATGGTACTTGAAAATTATATTTATTCTCTACTTATTGTTCTCACAGGTACAATTCTAGTTATCTTTTTTCTTCATCTTAATAAAACCTTTGGGACTGACTGATGCGACTCGGTGAGTAGGGTGGGATCCTTTCATAACTTTTACCTTAGCTCCTTCTCAAACCCCTTGGTCACTAGGGACGTCTCCTCCGAGGTACTACTCCTAAATAGAAAGAGGTGTCTTATTACAGATAATGATAGGCCATCCCTCCAGTTACTCAGATCCACTTTCCTTTTGCTTTGGGAAAGTACAAATTGTGGATAAAAACCTTTTAACGAGTGTGACAAAAACAATATCACTCAACAATCTTCTCAATTTTAAAGAGTCCGAAGAGCTTTAACCATCGACCACCGGTATTTTTCATCTTTTGGTCTCTTGATCCTGAAAAGGTATAAAAGAATACAAGGGAGAAATATTCTAATAATGATTAATTAGAGTGTTCCTTTTTCACAAATAGTCTATTTGGTCTGGAAAAGAGTTAAACTTATAACGAAAGGATGCCTCTTCAAAACAATTTTAACGAGTGTGAAAAAACAAGGTCACTCAATGATATTTTCATATTTAGGGAGTTTGAAAAGAGCTTAACCATTGACTCCAATGGGTTTCCTTTTTCTTAAATAATATCCAAGGCTCGGAAAAGAGATAAACCAAAACCAAGGAGAATGGCCCTTTTTTTGCAAATTTAGTCCCACGGGCCCAAAAAATGGTTAAACTTACACTTGAGAATACTCTCCTAGCGAACCGTAGCTCTTATGGCGTAAATGTTTTGTAAAAATAGTCACTTGGACCAAAAAAGTTGTAAACTATTGTCGGACATATGTTACTTCAAATTTAAGTTTGATGAGTGTGAAGGGAAGCAAGATCGCTCGACAATATTTTCAATTTTAAAGAGTCTGAAAAGGGCTTAAATAAGACTCTAGGGGGGATCCTTTTCTTAAGTAATTTGAACAAGGCCTAAAAGGATAAATGAATTGTTGTTAGATGTTACATTCAAAATTTAAACGAGATTTAAAGACAACAAAAGATGATATTAGGGAGTCCCTTGGGTAGAGGCCAGAAAAATATGAAGAATAATGAGGCTTCAACACATAGTCATTGTGGGACTAAAAGGACTCCCAATGCTATGGAAAACTCAGAGCATGGATGCCAAAATGCAGCAAAGGATCTACCTAGGACATCCATGTAGATGGAGGCTCTACCATATAACCACGACACTTCTAAAGCATCATATAAAGTTATGTGTTTCACTTAGGTGGGATTGATCCTATGGAAAAGAGGAAAAAACTCAACAAAATGCAATATACAAGGTGATGAGAATCTAGCCTATATGAAAGTGTCGAAAATACAAATTCACTATGGGATGATGTGAGTGTAACCCATCTCATAGAAAAAGAAAAGCAAAAGAAAAATTTTGTAATAACGACCTAAAGATCCCTCAAAAAGAACCAAAGCACCCATGAAGCCAAGAATAGGACCAAACTTGGGCAAAAAGAGCCAAAAATGTATATAAATAGAGGTATGGATCTCATTTTAACCATTTCAAATTGGAAAATAGCCAAAAAGTGAAAAATGTATTTTCCTTAAAACACAAATTCAAGGAGCTACGGTGGATGAAAAGGCTTCAAACTTGAACCAAATAAGTACACATGTCGTCCTCCATCATTTCCATCCATCATTTTTTTATTTAAATTTTTTTTAGAGGGTGTGTACCCTAAAAAATAACTCAATTATGCATGTACGTGGGATATTCAGGCTCATCATGCATATATATGTAGCATGAGAAAAACTTAGCACATGTATATATGCGGTTGTCTTAAAAAACCCCGTGTACATCTCTTAAAGTAACCAAAAAATTGAAAAAGGCACTAACCTCAAACTTTTTTCCATGCAACAAGATGTATGTCCATTGTAGAGAAAGAGAACATGATGAAATAGATATATTGGTTGAAGAGGATCTAGGGGCCATTGCCATGGTAAAGAAGTGTGGAATGTGGAAGTTTTTTCAATTCCCATTCATGAGGGAACAACCCAGGCTACTAAATAATTTGATAGAGTACTAGAACCTAGATGAAAAGGCCCTCATGCTAGAGGTCCAATCATTGAATCCTACTACTGAGGATATATACTTTTTGATCTCTCCAGGAGGGGGGAACCGATTAACTTGACTTTTCCTTCAAGACCGCACAACATAGATGACTATATTGGCATGTACTGTGTAGCTGTCATTGAGAAAGTAGGCTCTCACGTGACATTTCATAAGATATCAAGCTTCAACCTACAAATATTGGTGTATATGATTGGGCATATTATAGGATACGCAACACCTCACCAGGCCTCATGTGCATAGATGCATTGTGAAACTCAGTTTTTACGGGCCACTATATTTGACCGTAGCACCACGATGCTCACTTGTATGAAGAAACAAATGAATGACTGTAGAAGAAGAACAAACAAAAACTTTGTGTTCGGGACCATATTGTGTGCCTTCATTTTTGAGAGAGTTTCGGGCCTCAGCGCATGAGAGATAGTATGAGGACATATTTCCACTTTTCCATCATTATGCAGATGGGAGGATTTAATGCCTCGATAAGGATTAGGGAGAGTGTGGGAGGAATTTGATGACAAATTATTTGACTAGTGGGCCCATCAAATTCCTGCGATTAAAGACTATCTCTATGAAAGGATCAGTTTACTAAGGGACCCTGATGTTCCTGTGACCCCTGGCGAGGAGCACGGAGAGATAGGTACACATCATTATTTATATTTTAAATTTATTTAATTTTTATTTTTTAAAATATTAACCTTTTTATGATAACGTCATAGTACTAGCTTAGTAATCCATTATATAGAGATGTGGGACTAGTAAAACCAACCGAATTTGCTAGGACTAGGTATCATCCTCGAGAGGATGGCAGACCACCAATAGCAACAGTGGTAGGGCCACCGACCAAAGAGGCCGAGAGAGTATTGATACGAGTGGAGAGGAAACTATTAACTCTCACTCGTCCAATGTCGATGGCATAGATTGAGGACATACCCTCGGCCATGCAACCATATGTGGTAGGAGTACCCATGACTTCGGTTCAGTTAATATTCTGACATCTTGCGAACATCATAGTACATTACACTAGGGCCAACATGCCTAGACCATAGTTAGCACTGGACCTTATATGTGCTGAGGGAACTCTTTTTTGTAATCTCTTATGCATTGAGGGCTTAAGCCTGGCGATGTAGATTGGCTCTATTTCAGGCTTTATGGCCCACATTTTGTACTTACGACATTAGTTTTGGACATATTATTATATATATGGATATTTTTTCCTTATGGAGTAATCATTTTGTACAAATGTATTTACATATTTGTGTATGTGTGTGATTTTACTTGTATGTGTGTGCAATATGCCAATCTAATAAATTATTAGCCAATGCATCAGTGAGTTGATTAGATATCCTAGGAACATGAGTATAAGTAATATAATCAAAATAGCATTCTAAGAGACGTACCCTAAGGAATTGTCGGTGAAGGATGGGATTGTAGACACGGGACACTCCATTTAATTGAGACATAACCAATTGAGTATCAAGATGAACCTGGAGGTGAAAAATACCATGTGACAATGCATCACGTAGTAATTCTATTACAACATTGTACTCAACAACATTATTGGTTTCTTCGCCTAGACAAAAACCTCCAGAATAAACCAACTGACCAGTGGGAGTGAAGATCACCTATGTTGCGGAAGAAATCCTCTAAGTGTATCGGCTAGCTCTGTCTGTGAACCCAACATAAACCTTAGATTCACTTGACATCTTTCACAGTGAAAAATCACAATAAACTACACATCCATAAGAAAAAAAGACACAAAAATGTATAAATAAAACTATACATTATATACAAGAAGTCACACTCATGTGACCGACCTAAGAGTAATACTTCTTAAGGTAGATCCAATTTCTAGGATCAAATAGATCATTACCTTCAAAATCAACCAGTTGATAAGAACCCTTTTCTAAGACCTTAAAAATGAACAGTTTGAACCACATGGGTTTGAATTTGCCTACCCACAAGGGATCTTTATCTTGGTCATAGACCAAGATAGGATAAACTTTGGAGAAAACTCTAGGGTGGACGAACTGATCATACTGACACTTGACACGTTGTTTGTCAACCTCATTGTCAAAGGTTTCATCTCAATGTTGCTCATCAAGCTGCTCGAGATATAGAAGACACTCTTCAAGTGGATTTGTGTCATGCAGTAATTCCACTACCAAATTAAGAGATAGAATTTGGCACTCTATGGGAAAGACTTCCTACAACCCGTAAATGAGTTGGAAAGGATAAAAATTGGTAGCAGTCTTGACTAAGGTTCGATATGCCCAAAGTGTCGATTACAACATCAAATTCCAATTTGACTTGTCCGAATTGATCGTCCTTTGGAGAATAGTCTTGAGATACTTATTGACAGCCTCCACTTGACCATTTTCCTATGGATAGTAGGGTGAAAATTTTTCTTTCTTAAACCCCAGTTTTGATAGTAACTCAGTGATCATCTTATTCTGGAAATGACTGTTGTAGTCTTTTACAATCTCCTTTAGAATAACGAACTTAGCTACAATTTGGTTAAAAATGACAAGTGGAGTTGTTTCTTCGTCATTACTAAATGTCGGCATGGACTTGACCCACTTAGTGAATTATTATACTACCATGATGATGTAACGATTCCCCCTAGACAAATCTAGGTGGCATGCAGTGAAATCAATCCCCCACTTAGTGAAGGGGCCAACAACAATAACTGAAAACATGGGATAAGGGTGTGCCTACATCTTCCTAGAGAAGATTTGGCATGAGTGACACTTCTTGACCACCTATCCACAATATTTGATCAAAGAGGGCCATAAGTATCTAGTAAGAAGAACATTTTGGGTTGTTTCCAATCTAGAAAATTGACCTCCACGTGCTCCAATGTGACAGTCATTCAACACAAGATCTACCTCTTCGTGAGTAAGACAACAAAGGAGAACACAATCGAATCCTCGATGAAATAAATTATCATCGATGATAATATAGTTTTGTTCTTGATGGAATATCTGTCGATGATTGTCATGAGAAGTAGAGGAAGGGAACTTCAAAGTCTGAAAATACAAAAGTATATCTCCATACAAACGATCTAAATATGCAATAAGGAAAATATCCCCATTGATTAATGGTTCTTCATGAAAATTGTTACCACTCTTGACTGGAAGTTATGAAATTATTTCAACGAATACCAAAGACTTCCTAGACTTCATCAAAACAAATTCCATGTCAAATTCTTGAAGAAAAACTATACATCGACTAATTTTCCTGCCAATGACCCATCATGTCAACACATATTGAAAAGGATTCACGACAGCTAAGATGGTGGTCTTACGAAGTAGAATGTAATCACAGAACCTTTGGACAACATGGACAACTTCCAAAGCAATTTTCTCAACATGAGTGTAGTTGGGTTCTAATCCAACTAATCCTTGTCTAAGATAGTAGATAACATACTCTTAGAGCGCATCATTCTTTTGAAACAAGAACATGCCAATAGTAGACTCTATTGAAACCAAGTATAACAAGAAATCATTTCCATAATCCAAAGGACTGAGTAGAGGGGTAGACATTAGAGAATGTTTGAACTCTTTGAAAGAGTGTTGTGTCACTTCATCCTAACAGAATGGGACCCCTTTCTTCAATAGACACATAAACCCTTTAGTAATATCAACATAGTTGGCAATAAAACACCGAAGAAAGTTATATTTCCCCAGTAGACTTTGAAGTTGGGGGGTTTTTCACGGTGGAGGAAATTGAACTATTGCCTCAACCTTTAGAGGATATACCATGATCCCTTTAGTGGACATGATAAAACTTAGAAAACATCGTGATGTTACGCAAAATGACACTTGTTCATATTTAGGTGAATCCAGTAGTAGAGACACCTCTCAAAAATAAGTTGTAAGTGGGTGGGATGATCATATCTCTTACGCGAACCTAATTCAATATCATCAAGGTATGACTTGACTAAATTCTTGAGGTCATGGAAGGTGAACAACATGGCCGGATGAAAATTGGCTCCAACATTTTTAAGGCTAAAAGGCATTTTCCTATATGCGAATGTACCTCGAGGACATATAAACATAGCCTTATGATGAACCTTGGGTTTGATCTATAAAACTAAAGACCTCATATCCCACACATTCATCGACAATATGATCAATGAATGGGGTTGGAAAATTATATTTTGGGAAATATTTATTTAGATCATTAAATTCCATACACACATGGATTATACTTTGTTTTCTGTTTACAGTAACAGGGTTTGACACCCATACCGTCAATTGCACTAGATAGATGAAACCAACCTTAATGAGTTTCTCTACCTCAACCTTGATAGTATCTTCCTTGCAAGGATTGACTGCGTGAAGCTTATACTGAACAAGATTAGCACCATGGTAAGTTGTAATCTCATGTTCTACTATACGTAGGTCAATTCCTAGCATTTCCTCATAAGACCAAGAAAAAACACTGCAAAATTGTTGAAATAATTCAGTGTATATATGAATCTCCTCACAGGAACAATACACTCCGATGAAGATGTTTTCAACAACTCCATGGGTTTTAGAGATGTTAATTGGAATAATTTCATCTATATTCACCATGTTTCCCTCACCATAGAGTTTTTGCATCTCCATAGGGTTAACAAGACAAGTGGCATCTGCATTCATGGTCATGGTGAGATATCCTACTTATACTCTCCTCAACTAAAGTAAAAAATAATATCTATGGTGAAGATCGTCCCAAGGCCTATCTGGCCCAACCATTTCCTCGTCGGAGCGAAAGAACAATTCCAAAGCATCGTGAGTAGTAAGAGAGTCTTGAGCCCAAATAGGCTTGAGAATGTGATCTAACTCCTGTGGGGGAGTCATATTAGGGTTGTTCGAGGTTTTTTTGGATGTTGTATGCAACCTGAGTAGGGGCACATCCATTCTAGGATTCCCTACCCCTTCCATCAAAGATGTTGGGGATGGTAAATTCCATGGATCATTAAAACAATTCTTTTGAAAAGAAGCTACTTGAAATATCACAGCCTTCAGCTGATCTAGGACAACCGAAATAAACTTGACATCATTCGAAGGTGGAGGATAATCAAAAGTCCCCATTATAGATGGAAACAATCTGGCACCTAAGTTGACAATACCTGGTTATGGGTTTTCAATCATCGGGACCATGGATGCCCCTGATGAAGGGTCAGGACAAGAGAAGGATAATTGATCAACGATTATGATTCGAACTTTGTGAGGAAAACATAAGACCCAAAAAATGGTGGATACAATCGATGTCATAGCATAGGTCCAATTTTGTTAGAGCAAAATATTGTAGGTGAGAGGCACATCGACTACTTCCACCTTGACGCACATGGGTTTTCCATCCAATTGCACAGGGAAGGAGGAAATTATTCCATGTGGTCTAGAAGAACGACTGTCAAATGCAGTTAACAATGTTGACG